>RBNI01003190.1:0-16451 GCA_003990745.1 Jimgerdemannia flammicorona
AAAAAAAAAAAGAGTTGGTAGGATTTTGTATGAGAGGAAGAGTATATAGGGAGTCATGTACAGATGCCAGAACATTGGCTAGGGGAGTGCAAGATTTTGGGGGACTTTTGGGCTGAGATAGGGGATAGACTAGGTATGGGGCGTAGACTGGTAGGAGAGGGAGATCGATGGGAGGACTTGAGATCTTGGCTCGTGGGTGGGGTGAGTAATAGTTGGCTTACTATAGGATAGGTATTAGCAATATGGGTAGGACTGGCAGGTTATTGGCTTTTTGTATTTGAGGAGGGCCAGCAGCTAGAGCTGGGGGAGAAGGTGTTAAGATGGGAAGGGCTATTGGGGGATCTGCTGACTGGATGGTGGGTGGGTTGGGGTCCTCAGGGGGGCCGACGTCATGGTTTGGTGGTGAGGATATGTGAGCAGAGTGATGGGAGAGTAGCAATAGTGTTAGATAAGGTGGTCTTTCGTCAAGAAGGGGTAGAGGGAGAGAGATCCCCTAGAGAGATCAGATAAGGGGTGGGATCATTATATTTATATGGGATAGATAGGTATTAATAAAAGGATGGAGTCCAAGTGACTATAAAAATAGAAAAAAAAAAAAAAAAAAAAAAAAAAAAAAAAAAAAAAAAAAAAAAAAAAAAAGAGGAAGAGTATATAAAGAAAACTTGTTTTGAAATTGAACTGACTTAATCTGACTGAGGTTTATTCACTCTAAAATACTGGATTATTTATATAGATTTGTGTATTAATTCTACTACTAAATATATAACTAAGTATTAAGTCTTTTTATGTGAAATTCTCAGGTAGAATCTCATGTGAAATTCTATCTGAAATTTATGAAAGTATGTAATAAGAGTTTTACTGATAATGTTTTAGATACAGTGTCCATAGTAAAGATAATTTTCTATACTATATTAAATTGAAAATCAGATTCAGGTACTATAATCAAATATCTATTTTCTGTTTCTATTTTATATCATACATCATAATATATATATAGGTTTTAATATATTCTATTCTTTCCTCTTACTAATATCTTATATTATATTGAAATGATTATTTTTAAAAAATATATCCCTTATTCTGTAATATATATAATATAGTCAAATTTGTCTATAAAAAAATTATAAATTTTTTAACTTGATATTTATAAAAAAAAAAACAAAAAATTGAATTTTTTTGATTTTCTTTTGATTTTTATAATATTTTTATAGCAGTTTTTTTTTATAGATAAATTTAGCTGTATTGTAAAGTAAGGAATATACTATCTAACTTCCAAAGAGTTACTAACTCAAAGCTTTATTAAATAGTTATATACTATATTAAGATAACTTAATATTTTATATTAACTCATTTGATAGATTAATATTATTTATACTTTAATATAATAAAATATAATAGTATTAAATATCTAATTAATAAAAGTAATAATAGTTATATATATATATATATATATATATATATATTTAAGTCTTATAGACTCCTTTCTTTATTAATATATCTGTCTATCTCATATATAATATAATGAGCCCACTCCTATCTAATCTCTCTAGAGGGGTCCCCCCCCCCCCATATTCTCTCGATTAAAGACCATTAGGTCATTAATTATCTCTACTCACTCACTACTCTATTTATAAATCTCTTTTATCAGATGATGGTAACACCTACTCTAGAGATCTCATCCAACTCACCACCCTGTCAGTATATCTCCCATTAACCTCTCTCATCTTAACAATCTCTCCTGCAAATCTAGCTGTTATTTCTCCTCAAAACAAAGAGCTAATGTCCAGTCAGCCTAATCTATATAGCTAAAACTCACTCTACAGTAAGCCATTCATTATCCACCCCTCTTATCAATTTAGTTCTCAAATCTTCCCAGTATCTCTCTCTCTATCTAGTTGCCTCTTTACACCCAGCTGGTTCCCTACTACTATCCAAAAGTCTCCCAAGTCCTCACACTCTTTCAGCCAATATTCTGGTATCTGTACAAATTCCCCAACTCATCCTATATTGTAGTACTCTTCATATTCCAGTAGGCCACCATCCACCAGATGTCTAGTATGGAAATTCAATATGACATTTCTCTATAGCATCCACCACCATACTATCTAGTACTTGGGAGGAAGCCACCTTTGTATCTCAATACTCCATATTCAGACTTCTGCCCAATTCCACTCCTTGCCAATTCTTACTACTTGCTAACTATCAGGCCAAAGATCCTGACTGAGTCTCCACTGATACTCTACTCTATCACTATATCAAACTCAATAAGTAGAGTACTCCCCAAAGCAGTCTGTCCCATCTCTATATAGCTGGTCTCAACATCATCTCTCCTTCATTACTATTCCAGCATAGACCTATACAGTATGCTCCATCTACTACCCCCTACTAGAAGTCTTTATACTATAGCTGACAGCTTTCACCCAGGTCCACCAGGGATAGCAAATCCCCCAAGAACTCTCTTGGGGAGAATCTTATCTCCCACACCTTCTACATCAATAGCACCCATCTCCCTCCTCTCAGTTTCACAGCCCACTTCAACCACCAAGCTCTCAGACAGTATAGCCTCTTAGAAAAATCCACCAGTCCTAGCTCCTCTTGATCTACTAGCATTGAAAGGGTATTCCAACTAATCTGGGACTGCCTTCTAGTCCAAATCTAATTTCTAGTAAGCTTCATCAGTCTCTTCACTACTCAAGCTAGAAAGTCCAAGTGATAGGCAATATACTACAGCTTAGGGAACCAGTAGACATTCAGAATTGATATCTAGCCTGTCAGAATATAGTGACCTCCCCAACCTCTAAGTGCCTCTCTCCAGAAAGTCACCCTCCTCTCCCATCATACTCATAGCAAGACAGATCCATACATCAAAAGGAAGATGCCCAGATACCTCACTACCTCTCCTGCTAGGACAATTGTTTCAATAATATCCCCTTTCACTAACCTATTTCCCAACACCATTGTCTCATATTTATGCCAGTTGAGTTTTGCTCCAGAGTATACTTTATATTATTCTACTATCTCCTTAAGAGCCTCAATATCTGCTACTGATCTAAGTCCAACCACTATGTTATCTGCAAAGGCCCCCATCTTCCACAACATATCATAAATAGTAAGCTCTACCACTTTCTGCCAAATTCTATCTATCAAAATTTCTAATAAAAGGGTATATGGAATAGGAGACAGTGGATCTCCCTGAGAAACTTCTCTCCCCAAGGGAAACACTATATCCTAGTGGCTATTATACATCTGTACCATCCTACTACCCTTATAGAAACTCAAAATAGTAGAAGAACTCCTATTCTGTCCAGCACCTTGCCCAGCCATACTCACTAAATATAGTTATAGACCTTCTCCTGGTCCAAAAAGACCAGTCTCTCATCCAATCCACTAGCCTGTACCTCTTCAATGATACCATAGACCCAGGCCATCCCATCTCTAATAAGTCTGCCTCCAACAAAGCTCTGCTGCTCTTCACCCAATATCTGTTGGGCAACCTTCTGTAATCTCACTATAATTATCTTAGTAATTATCTTCCTGTCCATATCCAGAAGCATGATCAGTTTCCAGTTCTTTCAATCCTCCCTCCTTCCTTTATCCTTGTACAACAGAGCCACCAGTCCTAGATTCTACCCTCCCACCCACTGACCATTCAGAAGAACAAGATCACAGAGAGCTGCTATCTCTTCTAACACTCCAGAAACTCTCTTCATCTTCTTCCAAAAGTCCCAAGATAGTCCACCCTCTTCTATTGCAATTCCAAGCTTAGTTACTGCAAGGACTCTCTGGATCTCCTCCTCTTGGACTAGTAGGATCAAATCCCTCAGGCCCTCCACTTGTGGCAGCTCTCAATTCTCCAGAGTATCTCCAATTGTCTCTGCATTAACACCCCCTTCCTCCTCACTCCACAGACCCCTTCACCACTTCTTCAGCAACCCCAAGATCTGTTGTATATCATGTACTATTTTCCCCTCTGCATCAAGGACTCCATCCCATTAATGTTGAACCCTTCTTGCCTGAAGGAGTCATGACAAGTACTTAGTAGATCTCTCTCCTTCCTCAAGTCCCTGCCACCTCAACCTAGCTATCATTCCTCTCTTATATATCTCTTCCTCTCTCAATACTTATTGTAACTCTACTACTTCTAGCTTAGCTTGCACTAATCTCCAATTATCTACCTCTTTAGAATTTATCAAATCAGCCCATTCTATCTACAATCTAACTAACCTATTAGAAGCACACCTCACTCTTTTCCTTCTCTGCCTCTCAATATCTCTATCAGCTTCTCTCTAGTAAACTCTCACAGTCTCTTTCAACTTTGTAAGAGGGCTACTTGTTAGAGTAATCATTATATAGTTCTGGAAGGGTTTTCTGGAAGTTCTGGATATTCTGGAAGACTGTTTTCTTAAGGTCAAGATCAATTTTATATGGAGTATATCCTCTATACTTATTGATTTCAAGATCAGAATGATATCTCAACCAAAGTCCTTTTTCAAACTAGTTCTGGATGTTCAGGATTTTCTATATTTCAGGAAGTTCAAGAAACTAAGACCAGCTTAGTTGAATTGGCATATTGCTGCAGACAATACCTAATTAGGAAATTTTGTGATAGGGTTAGGAGTGAGACCTAACAGGGAGTGGATTTACTTAAGAGTATTATATGAGTTATTAAATAGGTTTATTTGCTATTTATGATATTACTATACTAAAAGTAGTTGTATGAAGAGATATTGTGGGGAAGTGCTCAGAAGTTGTGTTTGGATTGTTCAAGTCTTTAAGTCTGAGATTCTGAGATCTGGGGGGGGGGGGGTATTTATACTAGTGAGAGGTTATTTGGACTATACTGAATATAGATATAGCACTTAGTGCCTTGCTGAGTAGAAATGCAGTCACATAGTACAAGAGTGATCTGACATGTCAAGAGATCATCTGACTGCTGAGTCAGTTTACAGTTATATTATATAGAGCTAATCTAACTATACTGCTAGGCTATCTATAGATTTAGATACTGTCTAGGTAGTCTTCAATGATATCACCATCAATGATATTATCTCTGATAAAGTAGTTATCTAGGAAGAGTTGTTTGTGGATTAACTCTCCTTGTTTATTGAGGTAATAATATATTGGGACTTCATCACCATCCCTCAAGATTGCATCATCTGTCTCATATACTAAGTAAGGTATTGATGAGTAAAGAAGGGATACATCATTTATACTTTCATCAGATTTGCTATCTGTATATCTCCTATAAGTTATGGTACTATGAGTGGCTGGGTTGTAGTAAGCTGGTGGCTGTAGTTCATATTGCTCATACTCAGATAGTAGAGTTGTTGGTTTGATCTTGAGGGTTGTCTGGAGGTACAGATTGTGTTCTTCAGTCTCTTCATTATAGTTGAAATAATCAGAAGTGAATGTAAGTTGATACTTATACCAGTGGTCATTGTCCCAATAAGTTTCATAGATGGTTATGAACTATTGTAAGTTCATCAGTAAGATTGGCAAAGTGATCAGAGTTAGCAGAGATCCTTAGCTCAAGATCATGTCAGTGTCAGAGGGATCATTGTCTTCTGCTTCATCTTCATTAAATCAGATTATATTGTAGACATCCTTCATAGTATATCTGACTTGAGGCATTTGCAGGATATGGTCATCAGGGTATAGAAAGGTTCTGTCTATAGTCTGAATATATTCAAGATACTTGTGGTTGAGTTCTTATATCATGTCATCTATTTGGCCATAGGATAGAGTAGCAACCATTTTGGTAGTAGTAACTCAGAGACAGAGAATAACAGTACTATACTCATAAAAGAGTTCTCAATATTTGTGGGCAATAAGTTTCTGGTGTTGAGACATCTGAGTAATATCTATATCATGATGGTGTTCAACCATATCTTCCAGAAGGCAGCTGATCTGATAGTAGCTTGAGATTTGTCTGATTCAGTGAGCTTCACTAAGCATATTTATTAGGTTTCTATAAAGTAGGCTATGGATATTCATGAGGAGTAGAAGGAGTGTGGCTTAGTTGACAATGGTATTCCAAATGTCAGTGTGGATGCAGTTGTAGATCTTAGTGATCATGTTTGCATATGTTTAGGAGTTAGGGTTATTTGTTTGGTTTGTTGTAGTTCTCTGTTTCAATACATCTCAGTGCTCAGTATATATGCATTTGGTCCTGATTGGTAAAATTCTGTTTGTGTAAATCTTGTTTTCCATGACTTTGTATTGACTCAGCTTTGTACACTATGACTTCAGTTTAACTCAGCTTTGTGATCTTGCAAGTGATTTCTAGATTTGTTCAGAGGTCATATATGATTTCAGTGGCTTGTTCTGAGAGTGACATGTGATTCCAGTGGCTTAGAGGTTTTGTGCTTACAAACTTCATCTACCAGACATCTACTGGTAAGCTCTCATATATCCAGCTAGTGATCTTCATCTAAATGTCCTCCTTCTAAGAGTCCCACAATACCTTCTCAGCCAGTAGGGAGGAGTTAAGGTACTAATGTCCAGGTCCATCTCCACTCCCCCAAACTGCCCCTATCCTAACAATCTCCAGTGATCTGACTATGGAAACCACTCCATCTCCAGAGTTCTCCAAATATCTATACTCCAGCATTTAGCTATTAGTATCCAGTCAATCCTTATACCTAAGCCATTCATCTAGTATGTATAAATCCTCTTTTCTTCTCACTGTATTCTATTTATATTCCCTAAGAAGCTAAGATTCTCTACCTTCTTCTATATATCCAGGCTGTCACTCCTTCTACCAGTACTCCTTCCTCCATCAGTTCTATCTAACTGAAGATTCTGCACCATATTGAAGTCACCTCCCAGAACATCTACCCCATTCTTCAAGAATGCACCCTTCTCTAAAAAACCCTTAATCTATGCAATCTGCTCACCCCTAGCCACAGAGCAGTAGTAAGAGCCAACTCTCACTAACTCTTACTCTGGTCAATGCCACTTCCCCCATACCAAACAATCTCTCTAGCTCCTGACTCCACTCAAATCCTCTTTACTCCTCTATACCAAAATTATCACTTTGCCAATCCAAGCTATAGCTCCTCTCCATTCACTAGTCCACTCCACTTAATCCACATTATCCTTATAATATATATTCTGTAGCAGAAAGAGTTCAGTCTCCAATTCCTTAAGCTAAGTGAAAATGTTCTTATACTATCCAGATTCCTATAATCTATTTATATTTAGAGAAAAAATATTAGTTATACTGTTCATTAGAAATAATGTTTAGAAGTACAGTCTCTTTATAACTCAGTCCTCTTCTCCTCTCTTGCTAGATCCATTCTTTGCTCTTCAGTAGACTTCACTCTTATAAGCTTATCTGCCTCCAATCCAGCCAGAAGGTTAGTCAGTTCCACATCCTCCTTCTCTTCTATTGTATTTCTATACTTCTGATATATATCCTGTCAGAGTTGAAGTCCTCTCCTTTGTTCCCACCAAAATGCAGCTCATTCCCCTATAGCTACTGCCAACTCTTTCTCTCTTGCCTCATCAACCTCATACCCCTCCTCTTCTATAAAGATTGCCAATATCTCAATCTTGAGAGTATCTATCACTCCATTACTCTGAAGTACCCTTTCTCAATACTCCTCACTAATAACTCTCAAGTCCACCTTACCCAACTCCTCTACCACCAAGTTATACATAATGTGATACATCTACTACAAGTCTCTAACATTCTTTCCCCCAGGGATATCTGGCCTTCCCACACTCAGCATAGAGGTATCAATCTCTATGCTGGCAGTTTCTTCTCACTTGCTATCTGAGATATCCACCAGCTCATCCTTCTGAGATCCTACCACCCATCTATCTATTACTACATCAGGGACTCTAAATCTGATCCTATATATACTCTTCATCTCAATATCCTCACTACCTTGCATCTTTCCAGAGCCAGCCAGTGCTCTGCTATCCTTATTATCCTCAAAGACCTCCAGTATACTATTATCATACAGTGCCTGATCTCTAGCTCTCTTCACTGTCTGCACATCTACTTTCTTTAGCTTCTCTCTTCCACAGGTTCAGTCACTCATCTTCATTCTCTCCATCTCTCCTGCTCCACTTGATATCTTAACAGCACTCTCCTTTATATCAACCAATAGCTCTCTCTGCTGCTTCCTCTCTTGGGCTCTCTCCTACTGCCTCTTATCTACTCAAACATGCTTCCTCTCTACTACCTCCAGATGTATTGAATCTATATAGGCCTTTCAAGCTTTTGCCTGATGTTCTACTACTTCTCCAAGTTTCTTCAATATTTCTAGGAGGTCTTCCTCTTCTTCTTTGCTCTCCTTCACTCTTGATATCTTACAAATAAATGCTCTCTACAGCATTACCAAAGGCCAGTCACTTGTTTTCCCAGTGGCCTCTCTTTCAGCCAGCCATATTCTGACATCAACATCACCAGTCCTAAAAGTAGTCCCCTCTTATATCTAGAATCCAATATCCACCATATCACTATACTCCACCATCACCTCCTCAACCCTTCTCCTAGTCTCCACTGTTATCACTATAGGTATCCCCTTTATCAGTAACTGAACCACTCTGGGGTCCCATCTTAAATACTATACTACAGGGACTACTACCTCTCCTACAGCTACTCTAGTCTTCAGTACTTCCTCCAGCAGGCCTGTCTTCTTAAAACCCACTTCAACCCCCTCTAGTTTCTTCAGGAACTTCATTGAGGTAGCTCCTACTACTTACTTCAAGATAATCTCCAGGACTATCCTTACTGTCACTGTCAGACTCTAGAAGTACAAGATTACAGTAAACTCTGAGATTGATTTCTTAAGTAACAGTGCCACCACTAGCCCCATCACACCATTGGCCATATTCTCCTTTCTTTTTGGTCCCATCTGCTCAGCCTGACCATTAACTGTCACATCTGGATTTTTTTCCAGATTCTCAGTTATATCACTATCAGCAGTCTCCTCTTTACTCTCAACTATCACTCTACCAGTCCTTCTATCCACTAGCTAAGGTGCTGAACTTCCCACTTCCCCTTCCTTCTACTTTCTCTTCCCCTCTGCCTACCTATTATGAGATCCAGTAGACCATCCTCTAGTCTTTAGCATATCAGTAAAGCTCCTCTCTCTCTGCCCTCCTGCTCCTCTTCCAGTGCTGCTACTACTGTCTGAACTACTCTGCCCACTTGGGTCTCTGAAAGATTTCATCTCTAATCTATACTCTCATCCAATATATTGCTAGTTGAAGGCTCGAAGTCTACTCAATCTAGTATATATATCAGTTTGCTTATTGATTACTATGACCTTAGTATCTTTCTCTAATAAATACTTTAAAAGTATATTATAAAAATATATATAATATAAATGGTAACTATATAAGTGATTATAAATATATATATAAATTAGAGATAAACTTATTAATTAAAGTATTTAGTTATCTATCAGATCTATATTTTTACTTATAAAATTACTAAGTCTTTTAAAAATTTAATTTTTTTTAATTTATTTTAATTATATCTTATATATATTAGATAAAGTAGATAGTATTAAAAGAGTTTATATGTAAATCTCTAAATATTTATAATATATATTATTATTTTTTTATAGTTACTTGGACTTCACTATTTATTATCCATTTAGTCTATCAAGATATAATTTACAGTATTCCAACCTATAACCCAATCTCCTGAGAGAGACTTCTCACTATATTTTTATAATTAAATGTTATCTTACTATCTCTCACTACAACTTTTCTCTCACTCAGTCTACATATCTTCTCTATCAATATATTTATAATATATCCATAAGATTGAAAATATATATATATTATTATGCAATAGATCCTTTTTTGTTATTTTATATTATATATATTTTTCTTATTTTTTTCTCATCAATCTATACTTATAGGTAATTTATTTCTACAATCAATTTCAGAATCTTAATTATAGCTATATATTTAATTAAAATTATAATCTTTAAGTAATTACTATCTGAGCTAAGATATTATAAGTATTTAAATATAAAAATTGCTAAGCAGATCTATAGTAGTTATAATAATAATATAAAAAAAAAAAGACAGAAAGAATAGCTATTGAATTTATATTTATTTATATATTTTTGTTACTCTATCTTTATCTAATAGTTCTATTATTTTTTTTTTTTTTTTTTTTTTTTTTTTTTTTTTTATGATTCTATTATATTCTCTATATCCTTCTTCTAACTATTCTTCTATTCTCTACTCTTTAACAGAAGAAATAGAATATTCTACAGAGAAATGGCTGAAACTAAAAGCTAAATAAGATATTAATTAAAATATTTATAACACCTTATATGATCTCTACATTGTTATCTCTTGTCAGATCTGATTAATAATAATAATAATAAGGATACAGACAGATATTCAGTTGGACCTGGTGTGGGAGTTTTGAAATATTGGAGCCCTTTATTTTTCTTTTTATTTTATTTTATTTAAAAAAACGTCATTGCTATGGAAAGAACCCCTTCTGCTTCTGTGGTAATGGTGTTCTTTAATGCAGCGTCAGCTAGCTCATGTAGGACCTCTTAACTGACCTATAACTTTGGTCGTGTCAACAATAAAACCAATAACTTGTTTGATTTTTTATTTTTAATCGAGCTGAAGGCGCTAGATCGGGAGTTAGCATTGAAACCCCGCAATCGGGCGGACCGGGTACCTGGGACGGTCATTGATAACACGCGCCAAAAATACTCGGAAAGGTCATCTGCCAAAATTTGGCCTGAATGGTGTAAGTGCGCCAAGTCTATAATCGACCTACGTTACACATGGCGACAACTGGAAAATTATAATAGGTCTAATAAATAATTAGATATCCAAATGGCAGATAATAGTGACATCACTCACATCAACCAATAGAAGCCACCGAATAGAGGGACATAATTGTTTTTTCCAACCAATAGAAAAGGTTAATGGCTGCTTTTCTTAGCTGGCAACCTAGGACCATCACCAGCGAAAAATGAGTTTTTTCATAGATTTATGGCTAAATAGTTTTCCTACAATGCAATGAAGCTATTTTTGAAAAAATTGTTTATGTAAGTGGGAGTAATTTCACCTCAAAGATAGGTGTGAGTATAGACTTGGTGCACCATAGAATATAATGTGGCCCACTCCTGAATTAGAGCGCGCAGCGTCGATCCCAAAATCGGAACGAGTGTCTGAGACTAAAAATGAAATGGCTGAAAGAATCACTCGCCCACTACAAATCCGGCTCCCCCAACCCCTTGCAATATGCAAATATCTGTCCAAAGACACCGTGCAACAAGGGTCCACATAAGGGTTTCTTCCCACACCTACTGACAGTCTGGTCGCACATGATCCTTTCCGGATAGAGAAATTCGCCTCCCCAAAAAGAATAACCCTCAGAATAGCCGGCTCAATGGTTCTGCAAACAGGCCTAAAATTGGATCCTCGCCCCCCTTCCTCGAATAGCAAAGCAGATTATTGGGCCAGTCCGTAAGAAGATTGGATGAACGCAATGCGTCGATGGGCATATTACATAAAGTCTGGTGTCCGGTATACGACACAGCAGCCGTTGATATTTTAAATCTAACATGTCGTTTCGAACCAAACTAACGCAGTAGTCGTCAAAATTTTAATCGGCGCTTTTCCTTATCAATTCCCCTCATACCTATGTTTGCCGTTATGGATCGTGTGTGCTCTGTAGACGGCGGTGTACATTCACTTTGAGCAAATCGCCTCCATGTCTGAATCGATGAGAGACCTATCAACAATCAATATCGAGCAAACATATTTATATTTCGCACAGTGATGGGGATTGGCCATTCGTTCAAGTGTATCTCGCGCATGCACAAAACCCTCGTTTTCATCTACAAACTAATCTATTCGCTCAAGGATGTGCACGCTCGTTTCGACATTCCTAACTGCTGATCAAAGATTCACTTGATCTGGCCGATCAGTCGCTTCGCAGACGCACATAAAATCTCGCGCGTCAATTCAGTCTGGCTTAATGGCAAACTAATCGGAGATTACGAGCTCAAAAATACTTGTGTGCCATGGTTTTTATCGCTGCTACATGCCGTTGGACACAACCTTGACGATCACCCAGTTGACAGCTGTGCTGACGATGCCATACATTGCATGCTCGCCAAGATTCACAATCAAGAAAACAATATCTCACACATCATGGCAGGGAAGATGGATGATATAGATTAAGACAGAAATTTCAGAAAGAAACAGATACAATCATCAAGTAGGGGAGGGAGACAATAATCCTGAGTCCCGCATAAAGCGAAAATTGCACGGTCCATCCTAACATCATCACGACATGTCTGCAAACCCTCAACTCCCGAAGGCGGCTAAACTCACCTCGCTCTCCCAGTACGTGGCGACAGTCTTGTCGGTGGCAGTGCCTCCATCAGACTGATGACAGTGCCATTGTGGTAGCCGACCTCGTGAATTATCTTGCGCATGCGCATTCGTGATTGAATGGCATAAGGGTATGTATCATAATAGAATAGACATGAGGTCATGTTCCGCCATCTCACCCAACATATGGTATATCCAATATATGCCACATAATACATTACCTTAATCTTCCATTCCTCGTCCTTTCTCTCTGTCTCTCATGAGGTTCTGGTTCCCACAAACATTCAAAAAACTGGACACCCATGTCGCCAGCGCAATCCTTCCTCCCTCTACTCTCCTGTCCAACCCCTCCCCCGATTCCAGCGCATCAAATCATCGGACGGGAATTTGCAACAACGCGAGGTCGCCAGCGCGCCTAAGGTCGAACGTCCGTTCCGGATCACACCAGGCGGTAGGCTGGAAAAGAAAGGTGTCGTGGGATGCAGGCAGGTGTGCGCAAGGACGCGTCTTGATGCGGGACTGGAATGGTTATGCTAGTTGTGGCTATTGGAGCGCGACGCGCAAGTCAGACAAACGCACGACACGGATGGAAGGCCGTGGTGTGAGCAGTTATGTCTGGCGGCGAGATTGAGGCAAGGGTCCGTGTCTTCGAAGAGGCGGTCTAGACTTGTTCATTGGCGGAGCGAGGGGGTGTGTGGAAGGAGGGGACGAAGAGGTCGTCGGGAAAGGCGGTCGTGTGGTCCGAGTCTTGCGAGGGGGAGGGTTCTGTGGCGTCGTCGGAAGTCAAAAACCAGCCACTTAACTATAATTATATCCTGACGGAATTTCCACCGACTCCCATCGTAAATGAATGATTTCCATTCACGGAAATGTTGACCCTATGCCGTTTGGGGGCGTGGGAGGAAATTTATATACCAATCCAGATTGGCCATAAGGTACTTTCCAATAATCTTCAGTGCACGTGGAACTACTCGCGATACTATAATATAAAGTAATCTATAGAAGAAACGTTTTATACACTCGGGGGAAAAAAAAGAGAAACGTTTTATACATTATAATAAGATTAAAGATCATAATACTGCTGCTACTATCTTGAACTTGAGTATATAGAACACACTTATCAAGATATTTTTCACTATATAGATGAAGAACACATTGCTCACAATTATATTCAAATAAGGTAAACTATGATTCCTCTAAAAAAAATAACCTAAATAAATTTAAATAAGTATAAATAAATAAAATCTGCAAAATGATATATAGTTGTGGAAATTCAACACAATGTATGAAGCTAAAAATAAAAAGGAAATAATTAATCATTTATAATATAATTGTATAATATAAAATAGTAAAAATAATAATAAATATTATAATTTTTAACCTTACCAATTAATGCAAACAATTGATTCAGTAAAAGGCACTGAGTCATTCACCATGAAGAGGTTGAGTTGGAGTTCCAAATTCTTGATAATGTGCAATTAATTGACAGCAGGTACAGTTTGAATATCCGTAATCTCGAGTAAGTTGCCTAGTATTTCTATGGACTCGCCATGCACCAAGCATCTCGTGAGCAACAAGACAATTGAAGTAGCGACCAGTAGTAGACATTTTTTGAATGATGAATAATGATTCAAATACAGTCTATTTATTCCAAGGTGATTTCGCGACAGCTTGTTGCTAAGATAGGACGTAATTTCGTGAAGATGTATATATATACACCATATTTCTAAGTTAGGACGTGGCGATTTCGCGAGGACGTGAAGTCGTGAGAACGTGCGCGATTTCGTGAGGACGTGCGATTTCGCGAGGACGTGATTCGTGATTTCAGGGTTTCAGGGTTGCTTTGCACTATGGTGGCCTGTGTCCAGAAACGTTGCACCAATATTTATTTAAGGGTATTTTAACCGGTTTATTTTTATTTATTATTGATGAATTTTGCCTCAAGTAGGCAGGAGGAACTGAATTTCGATTTTTACACCCGACTCCGACTTTGCCACAAATTTCTGGTGTTCTGTGTCAAGTCCTGCGCTTAGTAGTCATCATAGTTCTGCGCTTAGTCGTCATTCATCGCTATTTTGTGCCAGTCGTCGTTCGTCATCATTCTGCACTTAGTCGTCTATCATCCGTTGTTCGTTGTCGTTGTCATCGCCGATCTGTGTTTAATCGGCCGTCCATTGTCTGTCTTCATCTGATGTCCATGTGTCCCATTTACACAATAGCTGGGTACCTCATCTCTTTCACGGAACATGTATACGCTAGATAGCCGCTATTTTCTGTAAGGTTGATCTTTTCGCAATTGCTGCGCGAAAACCCTCAAGAGACACACGAATAATACTTTTGATTTTGTGTTTCTCGGATTGTTTAGGGTTTGCGGCATCAAGTATTGATCGCGGACACTGTATTTATACAGCCCTTCGACCCACTCACTCAATCCACACAACTCCAGCAGCAAACGGATTGTGCTGCTTCTTTCCAATAAATTCTATCTGGATCCCATGTCCTAGGTGCCTTTGATCGAATTCCTCCCATTATGATCGAACGGTTTATTTGGTCAACTTTATCTTCCCTTTTTTCTTTAACTTCCTACTTTCACAACGTTACGGGTTCTTAGTCCGACATCACGTTCCCAAATCCTGAGCCACTTTCCTATTGTGACTACATTTCTTCTAGTCTCAATTCCCCCGCACATGTAATAGAATTCTACACTGAAGGGTCTAAAAAAAGGGTGTTGTTCTAGAGTTCCATTCGTTCAAAACATTTGCTGTGACTAATGAATAATTTTAGGGTTGTTACACATACGTCGCCTAGTCGCCGAGTTGAAGTCACCTAGTTCCAAGTCGCCAAGCCACAAGTCGCCAAGCCGTGAGATAGACTTTGCAAATTGCTCGTGTAGCTGTCTAAAGGACATGATATACAAGCACAGAGGTAAGAATACATAGGCTCAATGGGTACACGTGGACTCGGGAAAACAGGAAACTCAATCAACGTAAAAAGTGACCAGTGCCGTGTAGTGCATCCTCGTTTCATTAAATATGATTGTTTGGTCTATTGTTAGAATTCGCATTTGTCCATTTACAGATTGATGCAGATGGCTGCGGAAGGGGTGGCGCAGTGACACATGGATCACATTGGGTCTATTCGACTCATCTGATGAAGAATACAAACAATTAGATAATATTAGCCTCTGGCTGAGTGCCCGGTTTCTGTGTTAACGGGTTACTTCTTCACTTTCGCCGTCACAAATTTATGTAAGTTGGAAGCGTTTTTACCTTCACGTATTTTGGGAACCAGGGTTGAGTCGGACGGAAGAGGCTTGGTTTCCATTAATGGCCCAGGTTTGGAAATGCACTGCTATGCGGCTAGGAAAGATTTTTGTTTATGGTTTATTTTATTTTATTTTTTGGTTGCAAGTGCAAGCTATAAATTCAAGCCCGTGTCGCTTTCCTTCACCCCATCCTCTTCAATCTCCTGCAATTGCCTCAATCTTCTACCCCTTCACCCACCGCTCTACAATCATGATCCGCGCTGCCTTACTTTCCGTACTGGCGAGTGCCATGCTCATTCAGTTAGCCCGAGGTATAGATGACTGGATCTCGCAGCTATCTGTCTTCCACGATTGACGTCGCTGATAATTTCCTTCATGCACTGTCCAGCCCAGAATATTACGACAATGGGCCTACCGTCCAACGTCACATATTCGTCTACCCAAAGCCCCTGCGACACTGCATCGTTCTACGTCCGCAACCTCGACGGCTCGTGCAACCATCTAGGGGATTACCGCTCAGGCCAAGCTGGTGAGTTTCTAGAGATATACCTTGCCGCCAATTGATTTCGACGGGAAACTGAAACTGAAGCAATCGGGTTGATATTCCCAGGTAACTACTACTTCCGCGGCCCCGAAGGGGAGCAGTACGCCCCTGGTACTACATCGGACCCATGGACGACTGTTGATCCCCGTCTCATCTCCAACGCCATCGGCGACGACGGTCAGCCCCCTACTCTATTCGGATCCCCGTTCGGAGACGAGGTCCTCACAGATAAACCAGTAAACATTCTCTCTGTATTTTTCGGGTGAGCACCTCTCGGGTTCTATTTTTTTTTTTTTTTTTTTT
>RBNI01003191.1:0-16451 GCA_003990745.1 Jimgerdemannia flammicorona
TTTTATAGTCACTTGGACTCCGCCTTTATTACCAGTCTATGAATAAGTATACATCATCACCACTCACTACCCAATCCCCATAGGGGGGCTCCTCTTCACCTCCTCACGAATAAAGATCACCCTTTCACCAACTATATCAACCCTCCCCCCACTCTGTCCATAAATTTTCTCCACTAAGCGGTACCTCCGACCACTCTGCAGCCCCCAACCAAGCCACCAACCTGTTAAGGTGTCTTTCATAAGTCTATGCCACTGCATCAACCAATCCCCCAAGCCCTGTTGACTCCCATCCTTAAAAACAAATAGCCAGTGACTGGCCAGTCCTACCCAAATAGCCAATACCCAGCCTAAAGTAATCCACTCCTTCCCTATCCCCCCTACCAATCTATCCCTCAAGTCCTCCCACCTCCCCCATATTTCATCCCTCTAGCGCTGTACCCCCAAGTATTCCCCAACTGCCTGCCAAAAATCCCCCAATACCTCACACTCTCCTAGCCAATGTTCAGGTGTCTGTACATAACCCCCCTCCTGCCCTACATTAAGGCACTCCTCACAGTCAAAGCAACCTCTTACGATAAGGTGCCCTGAGCGAAAGTTGAGCATAACATTCCTCTGTAGCATACGCCACCAAACTACCCAGTACTTTGGTAGCATCCACTTTTTCACTACTGCACTCTAGGTCCAAACACCATGCCAGTCCCACTCTTCGCCAATTCCAACTCCTTGCCAACTGCTAGGCTACAGATTCTGGCCTGGTCCCCTTTGGCATTCCATTCCATCACCAATGTTGAACTCAATTAAAGGAGTGCCACCCAGCAGTATACGATCCCATCTCCACATCGCTGGGTCCCAATCCTCCTCCCCTTCATTCCCCTGCCAACGAATTCCAATGCAGTGCACCCCTTCTGCTATCCCCTACCAAAATCCTTTATATCGCAGTTGCCTGGTGCTCTGAAGTCCAACCAATGAGAGGAGATCACCAGTCGAGCCCCTTGGTGATGTCCGTCTCTCCCAGATCACCTGTAGCAGAGGAACCTAACCACCTCCTTGCAATTCCACTGCCCTCTTTAGCCACCATGCTTACAAGCAATGTAACCATTTTGGAAAATCAACCAGCCCAAGACCACCTCTTGCCACTGGTAGGGACAAGGTCTCCCAACCAATCTGACTCTACCTTCCAGCCCAAATCCATCCCTTCACTGACTTCACCAATCGCTTCACCACCTAGGCTGAGAAGTCCAGATGATATGCCAGGTACCACAACTTCGGCAGCCAGTAGACATTCAAAATTGAGACCCGTCCTGCCAGAGAAAATTGTCTTCCCCCCCAACTCTGCAGGGCCTCCTCCCAGATTCCAATCCTCTGTTCCCACCAAAGCCTGGACAGAACTGACCCATAGACCAACAAATAGATGCCCAAGTACCACACTGCTTCACCTGTGGAGACAATTGTTCCTATAACTCCCCTCCCACCAGACCATTGCCGAGCACCATTGTTTCACACTTATGCCAATTCAGCTTCACTCCAGAGTTCTCCTCATACCACTCCACAGTCTTCTTGAGCTCTTCAATATCAGCAATCGAACCCAAACTGACCACCATGTCGTCAGCAAAGGCCCCCACTTTCCATCCTATGCCAAAGACAGAGAGTCCTACTATCCTCTGCCTAATTCTATCCATAAGGGGTTCTAGGGAGAGAGCATACAAAATGGGGGACAGTGGGTCCCCCTGGGGCACCCCCCTACCCAAGGGGAATGCTACCCCTCTATGACTATTACACATGAGTACTGCCCTACTCCCTTCCAGTAGGCTGACCATTGCTGACCGAAATTAGGTCAGAACCCCCATTCTATCCAAAACTTTCACCAGCCAGACTCTTTGCACCTAGTCGTAAGCCTTCTCCTGGTCCAAGAAGACTAGATGCCCATCCAGTCCACAAGCCCTTGCCCCTTCAATAACTCCATGTACCCAGGCAGTGCCATCCCTGATGAGCCAACTACCCACAAATCCCCTCTGCTCAATACCCATAACTTGCTGGGCCACCTTCTGTAGTCTTGCCACCACCACCTTAGTCACCAACTTTCTGTCCATATCCAGCAACATTATCGGTCGCCAGTTCTTCCAATCCTCCCACCTTCCTTTGTTTTTATAAAGCAGCATCACCAGCCCAAGGTCCTGCTCCCCCATCTACCTCCCAGTCTGTAGAATGAAGTCGCACAATGCCGTCATTTCTCCTACCACCCCTGGGACTCCAACCATTTGCTTCCAAAAGTCCCAGGGCAGACCATCCTCTCTAGGTACCGTACCTGGCATTGTCACGGCAAGAACCTGGTGGATCTCAATTTCCTATATAGGCCTCACCAGGTCACCTAGCCCCTCAACTTGTGGTGGATGCCAATCCTCCAATGCTCGGTCAATAGTCGCAGTATCTGCTCCACCCTCCTCCTCACTCCACAATCCACTCCATCTCTCCTTCAGCGATCCAAGAATGTCCTGTACACCATGCACCAGTGTACCATCTGAGTCCAACACCTCTTCCCATCATTGCTGTACCCACCTTGCCCTGAGAGCCCTTGTAAGAAACTTGGAAGGCCTCTCCCCCTCCTCCAGATCCTGTCAATGGAGCCATGCTGCCAAGCTCTATACCCTTGCCTCTTCCTTATCCCGCAGCACCTGTTGTAGTTCCCCAATCTCCATTTTCGCCCTCATTGACCTCCAATCATCTTCTCCCTCCAACATCCTCAACCTCGCCCACTCTTCCAAAAGCCTAGTCAATCTAGTAGAAGCTCAATGCACTCTATGCCTCCTCTGCCTCCCTGCCTCCTTGCCAGCCTCACTCCAGTAAACCTTGGCCATCTCCTTCAATCTTATCCACTGCACCCCAATTGAGGCACCTTTCTGCCGCCAGTTCTCTACTCTCAGCTGAATGTCCTTAGCCCACTTCTCTCACCAGGTCTTTTCATCTAACAAAGAGGAATTGAGGCGCCAATGTCCAGGCCCATCCCCACTTCCCCCAAAGCACCCCTATCCCAAAAGCCCCCAGTGATCTGACCATAGACACCATTCCACCTCCAGTAACTTCCAAACATCCAAGCCCCAGCAGCTGGTCATCAGAATCCAATCAATCCTTGTCCCCAGGCCCCCAGCCCAGTGCATGTACACCCTCCTATCCCCCCAATATTCTCTACCTGCATCCACCAGAGCACTCAGTCTTTCCACTTCCTCCCATACCACCAGTCCCCCACTCTGTCCCTCAGCTCCTCGTCCTCCATTAGTTCTATCCCTCAATACGTCTCTGACCATATTGAAGTCCCCACCAAGCATGTCAATCCCAACCTCTGCAAGAATCCCATTCTCCAGTAAGTCCTTCATCTAATCCACATGTTCACCCCATACCGCAGGGCAGTAACAGGAGTCCACCATAACTGCCTTCCAACCTGTGCATATCCACTCTCCCCAGACCAATCTATCTCCCCAGCTCCGCACATCCCTTATCTCCCCTTTGCCTTTCTGCACCAGAATCCCAACCTTGCCCTTCCAGACTACCTTGCCTCCCCACTCCTTCGTCCATTCCAGTCTATCCAAGTCATCCTCACACCTGACATCCTGCAAAAGGAAGAGATCAGCCTCCAATCTCTTCAGCCAAGTAAAAATGTTTTTACGTTGATAAGCGCCCTGTAACCCATTCACATTCAAAGAAAAGATGTTGGTTGTACTGTTTATAGTGAAAATATAGTGTGTTAATAAGCTGTCTCTACTGCTCCAAGTTCATCTCCTCCTACGCCAAATCCAGATTATGTTCTATGGTCACCTCCTCCTCTTCAGCCCTCTGAGCCTCTAGTCCTGCCAACAGCTCATTCATCTCCCCATCTGCCTTCTCCTCGAATTCCTCCCGGTACTCCAGGCAGGCTTCCTGCCAGAGCTGCAGTCCATGATGCTTGGTCTAGTAGTATTCAGCCCTCTCTCCAGCAACTTCCACCATCTCTGCCTCCCACTCCTTATCTACCTTATAGCCCTCCTCCTCCAAATATACCGCCATGATCTCCACCTTCAATGCCATCACCACCCCTTCTCCCTGCAAAATCCTTGCCCAATATTCATCGCTCATTACCCTCAGATCCACCTCACTGAGCTCCTCAGCCACCAGGTTATTCATCATCTTGCACATCCAAAGAAGGTTCCCCACCTCTTTTCCTCCAGGGGTCGCCAGCCTCCCACCATCCAGCATTGTGGTGTCAGCCCCAGCACTCACAGCCTCATTCCACTCCTCTGGGACATCCACCAGTTCTTCCTCACCCACTGCCACCACTTGTCCCCCATTCGTTGCCTCCAGAACTCCAAATTGCACCCTCTGGGCCCCCTTCATTAGCACATCCTCCTCCACTCTGTTTCGTGAAGCTGGGCCCCATCTGATAAGGGGAGTAGGTATCGGAGAATTCTCCCATGTCTCATCCCAAACCTCCAGCATACCATCAGCATACAGGTCCTTGCCAGACATCTCCCTGTCCTCACTAGTCCCCTTTCCAGCACTTTCACCTCCCTTGTCAGCCCAGACACTTGCTTTGGCCCCCTCTGTGGCCACCATCCTGCTTATCTCCTTCTGAGGTCCCCCCTTCATCTTTGCCAGCAGTTCCCTCTGCCACTTACGTCCCTGATCTCGATTCCACTGCACCTTGCTCACTCGACACTGCTTCCCATCCACCACCTCCAAGTGCATCACCTCCTTGAAGACCCTCCAAGCCTTCGCCCGCTGTTCCACTACACCACTTAGCTCTTCCAGCGCCTCTAATAGGTCCTCTTCCTCTTCCTCACTCCCCTTCATCCTTGTCACCTTGCACACAATCGCCCCCCAGATCATACCAGAAGGCCAGTCCCTTGTCTTCCCAGTTACCTCCTTTCTTGCCAACCGAATCCTCATATCCATGTCTCTCGTTCTGAGTGAAGTCCCCTCCCAGACTCTAAATCCAATATCCACCACCTCTCCATACTCCACCATGACCTCCTCAACTCTCTTCCTCGTCTCCATCGCCGTTACCATGGGCACCCCTTTCACCAACAGTTGGACCACTCTGGGGTCCCATTTCAGGCATCGCGCCATCAGTACACACACCTCCCCAACTACCAATCCAACCTTCAATGCTTCCTCTAATGGCTCAGCCTCCTCAAAACCCACCTCCACTCCCTCCAGTCCCTTCAAAAACTTTATGGATGCCGCTCCAGCCACCTGCTTAGCAATCAGCCCCAAGACCATTTTTGCTGTCACCACTAGGCCCCAGAAGCACAGTGTCACTGCGAATGCCGAAATTGATTTCTTGAGTAACGGTGCCACTGCTAGGCCCATCACACCATCTGCCAAATCCCCTTGTCTCCCAAGCCCCTGTCTCTCAGCCACACCATCTACAGTTACATCTAGATTTTTTTCCAGATCAGCAGTCCTGTCTCCATCAGCCATCACACCCCCCCCAGCCACTACACCTCCAGCCCCCCTGCCCCCTCCGCCAAGGGCCACTCCCCCATGTACAGTCACCTTCTCCATCTCCTTGCCTTTCTTCAACCAACTCTCTAGCCCCGATGCCTGCCTCCTCCTCTTCACTGTCTCAGCAAAACTTGCCCTCCCAGATCCTTGTCCTCCACTACCACCTCCTCCCCTTCCATGCCCACCTGCCAGCAGCCCCCTCATCCCTCCCCCCAGGCCAGGGCCTCTCCCTACTTGCTGCCAGTCAAATGCACTTGGGCTGCCCTGCCCAGTATGCACCTCAGATTGCCTGTTGGTCGCCATGTTGCTAGTCTCTTTTTCTCCAAAATGATGTTGTAGTTACTTTCCGAACATTGTGTAACCCGAGAGGTACTGGAGAGAGATGTCTTCTGCCTATCCTTGGTGGGTTGCATGTCTGATGAGAGCTAGGATGTCTTCTCTCAAATTGTAGATCTTGAGAATTCTTCTTTCTGGCTTTTTGGTCTGGCTTTTTTGAATCTGGCTTTTTTGGATCTGGCTTCGGTTATCTCCTTTCTTCAAAGTGTGCACTGCAACATCATGACTGAGGTGAATCTGCAGTCTTGACAGTCAGGGTGTCTCCATGGTTGCAATATCCCATTGCCCGAAAATGATGTTCCTGGCTATTTATCTCTTGTTGTCTTGGGAATCGGTATCCATCTTGATCATAGGTTGGGAGAAGGGTAGACAAGGGGTATATTTCTGTTTGGGTGAAGAAGCCTTGTCCCCTAAATCAACTTTGTAACCTTGTGGTGACTTCTTGAAAGGTGGTGGACTGTGCAAGAGTAGTTGGGGGTTCTGGTCTCTGGGGTCTCTGTCTTTCTTGTTAGTCTAGTAGATGACACTGATAGCAGTAGTCTTGGAGAGAGTGGAAGACTATTTGGTGTTGACATCTTCCTAGCCGAAAGGTCTTTTCTTGGTGAGTTTCTTTCTTGGGGGTAATGGTGATTGTACTGAGTTCTTCTTCTGTATTCCAAGGGTCATTGTCTTCAGATGGTGTCCAGTGAGGGTCATCCCAGGGAATGAGTTCTGGAACCTCTTCTTCTTTAGGTGCTTCTTGTTCAGGAACTTCTTGGTCAGAAGTTTCTTCTTCCTCAGATGATTCTTGACCCCAAATCACTTGTACTTCTGCAGCTTCAGTTGCAGGTGTTTCTGGAACATGTCTGCATTTCTTCTTCTTCCTTCTGTACTCTGGGCAGGCTGTGCCAGGTGATTTCCTTGTTCCCATGATCTTGGAGGAGTGCTCGGGACACTTGTGTCTCTTGAGGCATATAGGGCATCCTTTGATTTCTCCTGCAATGGCTCCGATGGTGATAGGGATAGTATTCTTGGCCCATACATTGTCTTCTGGTCTGTCATCCACCAGGTTAATTCAAGAATTGAGTCTGGGATCATTTCCATCTTCAGATTCTTTCTCTTCCTCTGTAGTAGATTCTTCACTGCTGACATACTCTTCCTGAATAGTGACCTTCTTCTTCTTCTTTGATTGCTCATAGCTGGTCACCTTAACTCTGTACTTCTTGTCTCAATAGTCAAACTTAAGTACTTATTGGCTGATATCAACAACTGCATTCATTTCCTTCATCTAGTTGATGCCAAGAATCATGTCATAGGTGACAGCTTCTGTGACAACAGCTTTGGGAATGGAGAACTGAATATGTCCAAGAGAGATGGTGATATTTCATACTTCACCAAGGGGTTGAGTTTGGGCTCCATCTGCTACTATGATGCTGAGGTTGGATGGTCCATCAATGGGCTATTGGAGAGTGTCCAAGAATTGTTTGGCGATGACACAGACAGCTACTTCTGTATCGATGAGGATTTTCACCTTTTATCCTCCAATACCTCCATATAGGTAAGTGCTGACATATCTTTTGGCTGCTTAGACAGGGATGGGGGCTGGTTCTTACTGTGGGATTGGGACTCGGCCAGTGCTAGACCTTGTTGTTCTCAACAATTTGTTTCGAACTCCAGCTGGTATCAGTTGTAGGAACTGTAGGAGAGAGACTTCCATCTTGGTCTCTTGAATCTTCTGCCAGGCTTCATTGTAGATGTCTCTGGGTATGGTCTTTGGAGAGTACTTTTTCTTGGGCTTCAAGGCTATAGGTTCCTGTTCTTCTTGTTCCATTTCCTCATCTTCTGGTGGTAGCTCATTTGTTTCAGAGACAAATGGCGAGGGAGTTCGGGGAGGTGTTTCTTCCTGTTCCTCCTTATGCTCTTCATCTTCTTCCTGAATCATTCTTCTGCTGACATCTCTGGATGGCCTTCCTATAGGTCTCTTCCTTTTTTCTGCTGGGTAGACTATTTTTTGAGTGGTAATCTTAGTAGGGTATAGGTCTAGATCACTGTAGTCTTCACTATTGCTTGCTTCCTCGAAATCTTCAAC
Source organism: Jimgerdemannia flammicorona (assembly GCA_003990745.1). Lineage (NCBI taxonomy): Eukaryota > Fungi > Mucoromycota > Endogonomycetes > Endogonales > Endogonaceae > Jimgerdemannia > Jimgerdemannia flammicorona. The sequence goes on from RBNI01003191.1 coordinate 7,880, forward strand.
AGGATAGGCTTCAGTCTTCTTATACTGAGTATCATTCCTTTAGTTTGATAGTTCTGAGTCCCTTTGGTCACTTCTTTTATTGTCATATTCAGTGGCATAGTATCCGAATTGTCCACAGTAGAAGCATTGGACTTGGGCTCTGTCTCAGACAGGGTACCTTCTTTCTTCTTGCTGGTAGTTCCTGTTGTCTCTTGGTGGATAACCTTGGTTCCTCTGTAGTGAGTATTCTCTGTTGTCCTGGTAGCTCCAATTTTCATGTGTGGTGAGTTTTTCAATCTGTCCAACCAATCGGTCCAGCTTGGAGCTGAGGTCTTGGATTTCACTTCTGTCCTTCTTTCCTTCCTTAGCTGGTCTTCTGTCTTCAGATCTTTCTTGTCCTTAAAGGAGTCCTTGCAGGGCTTGGACCAGGATATCTTCTTTATCTTCCTTTTTGTCATGATCACTTCAGGTAGTTCCTTGTCTGACATCAAAGAATTCTTGGGCTATATCTACTTGCTCTTCAGACCTTCTGATGCCTAGGGTGCGGACATGCTGGGCAATATTCAGGGAAATTCTATTTATGAAGATCATTGGACCTATGATGTCTTGGTTAGTGGTATTGAACCCGACAGAATGCATTCTCTTCTGGATTCTTGTGAAGAAGGCTCTGGGTGATTCTCTAAGATTCATCTTCATTCCCATGATAGATTCCTGAGCCTTATGGTAGGTTTCATTTCCTGCATACTTTTCAATAAGCCAGTGGACCATGGCCTCATATTCTAGCTTATAGGACATTGCTACTTGTATCTGTCTCACCAGTTCTGAATCTAGGTTATTTGCTGTTCAATGGAAAATTCCTCAGGCTGGTTCTCTGAGCTGGGCCTTGTAGATGGCAATTTTTCTTTCATCTGAGAGATTTCTCAAGGCTGCAATTTCTTCGATTCTATCAAGGAATTCTCTGGGCTTCCTCTGAGTATCCTGCAAAGATTGACAATGAGGTGGCCATTTTGTCATCACTTTCTTCTAATTCTGGTTCAGATTCAAATTCTGATTCTGATTCACTTTCTGAACTGTCACTGGAGATGTGGGTACTTGGGTATCTTGAGGATGGTGTTCTGGATCTTGGATGAAGTGGAGTAAGTCTAGGTATTCTTGTAGGAGCTACTTCTGGTTCTGCAAGAGGTTGTGGTAGGGGTTCTATTGGTGAGATTGGTGGGACTGGTGTGGGGTGTCTGGCTGTAAAGTATTGGGTTCATGTGATAAGATCTTCTAGTTCTTGTGCAAGTTCTCCAAAATCTCTAGCAGGGCTGTCTATATTGTCTGGTTGATCTGGTTGGAGATTTCGGGCTATATTGCCTTCTGGTTCTGGCTGAGATCCTTCTAATGCTAGGTAATTGGCAAGTCTTGATATAATTACTTCTCTTCCTGTCCAAATACTGGTAATAACTGGTTCTCCTGTGGTGGCAGAGGTTGGTGTTGGGTCAAATGTATCTAGTTTAACTATGGGTTCTTGTGAGCTGAAAAGTCATGTTGATTTTGAAATCTTCCCAGTTGAGTCCCCAAATGTAACGTGCCAGCTCAATGAAGGCAAATTACAAGGTTGGGGGTTGATGTAGTTTGGCTTGAGCCCTCAGTTACTTTGTCAAAAAGCAACAAAATGTTCTAAGATTCCTGAGGTCCTTGGTGTTTAGTGGTATAATAGTCAAAGCTGGATATCTGCAAGCAGTTTGTATGTTGATTTCCTAATTGGGATGGTTCTCTGGATGTAGTGACAATTTGTGTGTAAATGGGTTTCCTTCTTGGGTCAACTAGGAATGGTAGAATTTGTGTATAGCATGAGCAGTTTCCTTCTTGAGTAGTGGGTGATTTCTTTGTATAGCACAACAATCTCCTTGTATGTGATGGTCTGGCAATTTAGCAGTTTTCCTTCTTGAGTGATGGCGATCTCTGTGTAGCATAGCAGGTTCCTTATGCGGGATGTTCTGATAATTTGACAGATAACTCATGGGAATTGTATGGCATGGTTTCTTCTGTACCGGGCTCACTGGGAATGACAAATAACTTGGATGTCACAGATTCAGCTTTCACTGGGAATACTACTTAAATGGCATAGGTTCTTCTGGGAATGCGGATAACTTGAAAATGGCAGATAATGCAGATTCTTCCTGAATCAGTAGACTGCTTGAAAATGGCAGCTTAACTGGGAATTAACTTGGATGGTGTGGATTCTTCCTGAATTGGCAGCTTTAACTAGGAATATGATGGCACAGATTCTTCCTAAATTGGTGGGCTTCTGGGAAATAACTCAGATTCTTGATAAGTTATGTCAAAGACTGGCTTTGTTTGCATGGAGTTACGTTGTAGACTGGCTCTACTGCGAAGTTGCATCAGAAAGACTGACTTGTAGCAAGAAAGGCAGACTCTCTGGAAATATGGCAAATAACTCAAAAGGTGGTGAAGTTCTCCTTAAACTTGGTGGCAAACTTCAGGCTTATCTGGCAAGTGAACCAATCAATCTTTGTATCAGAAAGTGGACTGGAGTAGAAAGGAGACCATTGCTCAATCTTTAGAGGCTTCTTTGGTATTTGTATTTTGGACTTGTTCTTTATATCGGAAAGCAAACTAGAGTTGAAATATGTTCTGAATTTCGGACTGAGGTTTATTCACTCTTGTCTCTGGGGTAATTTATACAAGTTGGTTGCTATCTGGTTACTATGTAGCTAACTATAGATCTGCTACTTATGGCAGGTGTACAGAGTCTGTATGGTATACAGGACCTGTACAGTATACAGAGTCTGTACAATGTACAGAGTCTGTACAGGTAAACAGACCCTTTCTGATATATCTGGCTATTTATACACTTTCCACAGCAATAGTTGCTGGTTACTATGCTGTGTGTTTACATCATCTTGGCTAATTGTTCATATCATCTGGTTAATTCAGGTGGTATGTTTTGGTTTGTCACAGTATATATCTCTACAGAAATATTATTGAGCCTACCACTATTCTTGCAGATATACTATATACTCTGGAGATAGAAAAGAACCTCTTCCAGTCCCTTTCTCCACTACCTTACTAGTCATAATGGTTTGGTAGACAATCTTCTAAGTCTACTTTCCACAATTATTATCCCCTCTATCTTGGGTTGGTTTGCTGTACCTGTTGTAGGACAGTGGGAGAGAGGCAATAGTAATGAGTTGCCCCTTTATTAGTGTCAGATTGATGTCTTCTCTACTTTTTCGCAGTTTCTAGTACCTTTGGCTGCATCTGGAGTGCATCCATTTTGGTGTGATACCTTCTTTCTTTTGCCATTGCCAACAAGGTGCTGTCTTAGTGTGTCTCAGGCTATGTAGAGAGTCAGCTAATCTTGGGTGTCAAGTGCTTAGTGTAGGTTACCTGCAGGTCCTCAGTATCTATAGTGGGGCCCTCTGGCTTTGGTGAGCTTTCCAGTGAGTATGGTTCTGATGTAGGTGACTGCTTTTCGGATGTTATCAGGATGGGAGGGGAGATGGCCATCACAGATAAGAGGAAGGGTGATAACAGTGAACCAGTAGGGTGCTAGGCTGGGGGCGGTCATTGGGGCTGGGGCGAGTGCTGCTTCAGTGGGGCCTTTTGATTGGTGCAGTGTAGTTAGGTGGTAGGTATCACTCTTGGCTTCTTTTGATGATTCAGTAGATTGGGCCCCAGTCATCAGAGGGGGTTGAGAGGCCCAAGGCTACCTATTTCAGATGTCTTGGCTACACTCAACTAGAACTGGGAGCTGACATGGCAATGTGATTGAGGCCCGTAGGCTTGAGTAGTGGGGTATTGGGAGTCTCCTCCCATCTTATATGTAAGTCCTTTACTCACCTCAACTGAGAGAACTAGGTTCTATCCACCATGTTGTACTTTGATGAGGGTTTTTCTTTGCCTATCATTCTCTTTGGGGTGACAGAGACTATTCTATTTAGCTTAAGTGTAGCCTTGTATATACATTGAGTTCTTGGGTGTGTGCTTTCAGTAGTTGGAATATGGCTGGATTTCCCCTAGTGGTAGGGAGAGCATAGTGTGCAGAATGAGGTACAGGCCAATATAGGCCCTGCTGTGTCTGGCATGGTCGAGCTGCTAGACAATAGCTAGTTTAAATTAATGGGGGGGCAGTGCTTGATGAGTGGTGGGAGAGGGTTTTGGCCTATATAGTCTAAGTTCTCTTCCAATAAAAATCCACAGGACATTGAGTCCATTAAAAAAAAAAAAAAAAAAAAAAAAAAAAAAAAAAAAAAAAAAAAAAAAAAAAAAAAAAAAAAAAAAAAAAAAAGAACCTCTTCTCTATAGGCAAAATAATGATCCATAACAACAAAGAGATATATATACATTCAAAAGGTACAATAGTATATAATTTGCATAACAATAAGAGATTAATAATAGTCTCAAAATATAGCAATCTTTATATAATCAATAACATATCAAGTAGAACAAAAGTCTCTGTATATGCAATAACTATGCCTGATGTGTTCAACATATAGTATTAATACTTAGGATATATTAGCAAGATGAGCCTTGAACAGATGATAAGAAGTAGATCTATCAGAGAATTACTATAGTATATCTGTATAATAGTTTCTATAAGGATTGCATAGTAAATAAAACATCCTGGTGACCATTCAAAGAATAATTAAAGTATATATCTAGAACTCTCAATCTTATGCATATAGATATATACAAGCTGATACATATGTTATCATATTCTAATAAGAGATATTTTCTCACATTCATCAATAATTATATATATAAAATATATATATACCTTCTATTAGTAAAGAGCAAAGCTTTGGATAAATTTAAAGAATTTAAATTGATTGCCAAGAATGAGACAGAATGTAGAATATGCACTATATAATTAGATAATAGATGTGAATATATCAATCATATGTTCAGATAGTTCCTGATGAAATATAGTATAATCCATCAAACAACAGCTCTCTATATATCTCAGCAGAATGATATAGCTAAGCAATTTAACTGTATGGCCATAGAAATAGTGTATATAATGATCAATACTACTAGATTGTCATATTCTTATTGGGCTGAAGCTATAAATATCATAGTATATATCTATAATTAGTATATATCTTGATCACTAAGCAAGAATTTTAGTAATAATAAGTATTCTAGGGATAATGATCTTATCTCTGAAGAATTATAGAGCAGATCCAAGCTAGATATATCTTATATATATATATTTAGATCTGATATATATGTCCTTGACAAAAGCAATACTATCTGGGATAAATTCAAACTCAAGATAAGCAAACATATATTTTTTAGATATTCTGGTAAGATATATTAGCTATGAGATCCATATAAGCAGTATATAGTTATTTCACATGATATATAGTTTAGAGAAAAAGAAAATAGCTCAGAACTCTATATGGAAGTACTGGTCAAAACCTCTATATCCCAGTCAGCACAAATGCAGCAACTAGTACAACTATCATCTACCTCTCCAGTGATCAATCAAAATTATTTCAACCACTATACATATCTGAGTTTAAGCTAAGAATAATAGAGATCAAAGATAAAGATGGCAGTAAATCCTCTAATGATGAGAGATCCTTTATCTCTATAAAGAATAAGAAGTACTCAAATATTTGACAAGAAACTCATTCAGAATTGGGATATACCAATAAGCTCTTGATAGTAATATAAGGACCATATGAGCTATACTGAAGCATATAAATATATATATATTACAATATCATCCAGTGAGCTAAATATATATGATAAAGCTATAATTGGTCCCAATAACAAGAAATGGCAAAACATAATAGATGAGAAATATGATTTACTCATTAAGATTGATATATGAGATCTGATACCTCTTCTATCAAACTGTCAAGCTATTGAATCCAAGTGGGTATATAGGATAAAGTATAATGCTGATAGTTATATAGAGTAGTATAAAGCTCACTTTATTGCTAAGGGTTATTTACAAGATTACAGTATTGATTATAATGAAACATTTTTACCAATATTCAAGCTTACTTTGTTTAGAATATTCTTTGCAATCAGCATATTATATGATCTAGAAATCCATCAAATAGACATTAAGATAGTCTTTTTAAATAGTGATGTAGATATCAAACTATATATTTGTCAACTACAAGGATATAAACTATATGACAATCAGAATAGTGAGCTTATATATAGATTATATAAAGGATTATATGGTATCAAGCAAGTGATATGCCTATAGAATAAAAGAATCAATAAACATCTCCTTGATAATAGATTCAAATATTACAAAGCAGACAATTGTATATATATCTAGTATTATAGTATTCATTAGTATATAAGTTAATAATATCATCATTATAGCTAGTAAAAATAGACTTAATGGAGTAAAGAAAACTCTATGCTAAAAATTCAAGATAACTAACATAAGTGATATATTCTTCTTTTTGGGGATATCCATTATATATAATAAGAATATGTATACTATATACCTCTTACAAGAAACTTATATCAAAGTCATCCTCAAATGCTTTAATATGAGTAATTGTAAGTCTATTGATACTCCAATAGAGACTTTTATGAAACTAAGAAAGTCTGATAATATGCTTAAGATAGATAACAATAATATATCTACTAAGAATACTGCCAATAATATTCCCTAGAGATAAGTATTATGTCTTATGCAAACTTAATAAAAATATCCCTCTTTCTAACACTAGTACTAGTATCTTCCTTATAGAATTGAAATATCAAGAATATCTTTATTATAATATTTGCTCATTTGTTCAGAATGAATTTAAAGATATTATTTATTCAAAACTAATATAATTTATATTTTTAATAAATAAAATTATTTATATTACCAAAACTATAAAAATATAAATAATCAAAACAAATTTAAATTACTTTATACTTTTATTAAAGAACAAGTAAAAGTTAAAGAAAAAAAGTTAAAAGTTATTTATAATTGAGATAATTATATATAGATCAGTAAACTATAATTTATTTTCAATTTTTCTTGATTAATAAAAGATAAAAATATTAATAAATTTAAAGAGTTCTTTATAGAATTTTGAAAGATAATACTTTGAGTTTATACAGTATTAGGTACTTAGAAAATTTTGATTTAAGTACCAATACTAAATAATTAGAAAAATTCAAAGATAGTAGTGAAGAGGTAGAAAAGATATTAAAAAGTTATACTTGAGAAAAAAGAGAAAATACAAAAACAAAAAATTTATATACTTATATATTTTACATACAAATATAAAGAAGTTTTTTTAACCTTTTATAATAAATCACCTCTAACTTCTATAACTAAATAGTTAATGAAAGTACTTAAAGAGAATTTATTAAAAAAGTTAATAATTATTACTTCTTATTGAGAAACTTCAGCTATATAAAGTCAAGAAGAAGTTAAGAGTAAATTTATTAAAAGTAATAAGAAATTCATAAAAGAGAAAATTATAAAAATTAAATACTTTTAGTAGATTATCTAGAGTTGAACTTGCTATAACTATAGTAAAGAAAAGATCTGATAGTTATCTTTTTCCATATTACTAAGAAGTGATTAGAGATAATTTTTCTGATTTTGATATATATATTGATAATAATTCTTCTTTAATTACTAACTCTCCTATTATATTTAGTTATATGAAGCAAATTCTTAATATAGAAAAAAAAGGATTTTATTTTAAATAATTATAAATATAATAAGAGTACTATTGGTCTTAATATTTACTATCTCAAAATTACTAATTCTGATCTCAAAGATGAAGACTTTATCAAAGCTACTCAAGAATATTAAGCAAAATGAGAAGCTAAAGAAGCACAAGATTAGGCAGCTCCTTTCTCCACTACCTTACCAGTCACAAGGTTTGGTAGGCGACCTTCCGAGTCCCCTTTCCCCTATTATTACCCCCTCTACCTCAGGTTGGTTTGCTGTACCTGCAGGGGCATAGTGGGAGGAGGGCAATGGTGATGTGTTGCCTCTTTATCAGTGTTGGATTGGTGCTTCCTCCACTTTTTTGCAGATTCTGGTGCCTTCAGCTACATCTGGGGTGTACCCGTTTTGGTGCGGTGCCTTCTTCCTTTTACCATCACCAATAAGAAGTTGTCTTGGTGTGTCTCAGGCTACTAGGGAGTCAGCCGACCTTGGGCTCAAGTGCTCAGTATAGGTTACCTATAGGTCTTCGGTGTCTGTGGTGGAGCCCTCTGGCTTTGGTGAGCTTCCCGATGAGTATGGTTCTGGCATAGGTAACTGTTTTTCAGGTATTGTCAGGATGGGAGGAGAGATGGCCATCACAGATAGGAGGAAGGATGATAACAGTGAACCAGTAGGGTGCCAGGCTGGGGGCAGTCATCGGGGCTGGGGCAGGTGCTGTTTCGGTGGGGTCTTTCGATTGGTACAATATGGTTAGGTAGTAGGTATCACTTTCAGCTTCTTTTGGCGGTCAGTGGGGTTGGGCCCCAGTTGTCAGAGGGGGTCAGGGGACCCGAGGCTACCCATTTCAGACATCTTGGCTGCACTCAACTGAAACCGAGAGCTGACATAGCAATGTGATCAAGGCCCGCAGGCTTTTTTTTTTTTTTTTTTTTT
>RBNI01003192.1:0-16450 GCA_003990745.1 Jimgerdemannia flammicorona
CATTTGGGAACTGAATCAAGAAGAAGCCCAAGAAGTCCCTGTCTTTGAAGAGGAAGCCCAAGAACTCCAAGACCCTGCCCCTGAAGAAACCCCCTCTGACACTGAAACTGACGAGTTTTCAGAAGAAAAAGAGGAGCAACAGAGAGTCTACCAGTCCTCTGTCCACATTCAAGCTGTTCAAGGGTTGGAGAATGTTGTTGAAGATGACTGGCCACTTTTCTACCCCCTCACCTCTTGGCCGGTGCTTCCCCCTTTTGAGGAGAGGTATGATGAAGAAGAAATCTTAATCCAGCAAGATTTGCCCGCTGTAGACGAAGGGTACTATTTCCTCTAGAAGTACCACCCATCAGCTGTGAGAATTGTGCAGCCTTCACGTCAGCATTTTGTCAGCAAGTCCGAATCCAGCATTGCTACCCAGCACAACCGTTTCCAGCATTGCTATCCAGTACCACCATTTTTAGCATTTTGTCAGCAAGTCCGAATCCAGCGTTGCTACCCAGCACAACCATTTCCAGCATTGCTATCCAGTACTACCATTTTTAGCGTTTTGTCAGCAAGTCCGAATCCAGCGTTGCTACCCTCCACAACCATTTCTGGCAACAATCAGCACTCCTGTCTGCTCATCTGAATCCAGCATTGCTACCCTCTACAACCATTTCTGGCAACAATCAGCACTCCTGTCTGCTCATCCGAATCCAGCGTTGCTATCCCCTACAACCCAATCCGTAGTAAACAATAGCCTGCACCTTGCATCGTACAAGCCAATAACATAGCAAAGATCGCCACAACGTAGTATACCTTAGCCTTAGTCGTGCCCCCCCCCCCATAGCTAGCAAACTTGTATAAATAACCCATATCCTTAGAGTGAATAAAGCCTCAGTCAGTTTGTGTTTAAAAGTAAAAAGGATTACAAAGAAACCACTGCCTCTAAGAGACCAGATAAATTCTGAGAACAAGATAACAATCTAGAGCAATGGAACACTCGGAAGTTTGAGTTAAAGAATTTTCTCTTGCCACGGAAAGAAAACATTACCCAACCACCGCCATTCGACCACCATTCAAGACCCGAGACCCAGCCAAGGTTTCAAGACCACGACCGCCGCACATTCAGACTGCCATTCGAGATTCAAGACCCGGAAACCCAAGGATACCCAGCCAAAGGACATTAGACTGCCAAAGACTGACCCACCAGCCTACACGAATGACCACCCAGAACCTTTCAAGTTAACAAGTCAAGACGGACGAGCGAGCCGTCAACCTCCGTTTTTCCCGTCCTACTGCGCCACAGACTGCTTTAATTGACCGCTTATAGCCAAGCCCATCATCGCCGCATAAATTCAAGTTCGCCACCAAGTTATTTGCTGCCCTTTTCCACTAAACAATTGAGCCATCAACATCCTGAGCCAACATCGAGTGATCTCCCATTATTATCTCACATTTCGAACGACCTGAACCGCATACGTTCAAGAAGTAATTCGCTCCAAGCCTCCCCCATACAAATCGGACAAACCGATCACGTGACTATCAACCTGCAACTGTCATAAACGCACTCATATCCATCGCGCACTTCACCGAGTGGCACCTTGAGTCGTGCCTGAAGAGCATCGGAAGAGAAAGGGATACAAATCTGACATCACAATATATATTAAGTAAAGAGAAATAAAATATTGAGTATAAGTACTATATAATAGTATAATATTTTAATTTTTATACTTGAAATATTATATAATTAGCTTATTTTATATTAGTAAAAGAAAACTTAGTAAAAGTATAATAGATTAAAAGAAGAATTTAATAAGAAGATTTTTTTTTTTTTTAATGAGTATAAGACCTCTTTATTAACTAATCTTTAATAAATACACTGTCCTCTTACTATATATACTGGTAGCTCCAATCTATCCTATCCTACTCTACTCTATTCTAATATATTTCTTCTTACTCCTACTACTCTTCTTATATATTCTCTTTATTAGGTACTGATAGTAATATTTTTGAAGATTCCACTCTCTCTATCAGTCAGACAGAATATCTACTATTAACTGATTCTATCTGACTATCTTTTTCTCTAAAGCAATTTATCTCTTATCTTTAAACACATATAGTTAGTATCTAGCTAATCTTATCTATTATAAAGAGAGGCATTTTATTGAAGTTATATAGATTATATATTTCTCTATATTACTGATGAATGATATAAATCTGATAGAATGACATAAGGTCATATGCTGGTATATTGAGTTACCATTCCAATACTCCTGCTCAATAAGATATATAACCCAAAATAATATAAACTAGAATAGAAGCAAACTAGAGTAAACTAAACATAACCAATGGAGTACTATCTAGATAACTACAGAAGGTCAAAATTCCCTACTTATAAGTATAAAAATAGATAAAGAATGTAGTAAAAGACTGATAATATAGGAATTTTTATAGGTTAAAAAGTGTTCTGAAATATACCCCAAAATACCTATAGGTAAAGAATATAATATATGTAATTATAGATAAGAGATGCAGTATAAGGAGCTTTTAATAGCTTGAAAAATTGTCTCATAGTTAACTGAATATCAGCATATAGCTCATAAGACTTATTCCTTTAGTGCATTATTTGAATTTTGACTTTGGAAGGCCTTTGGTCAATGAGTCTGCAATTATATACTCTGTGAGAGTATATTCCAGATATAATGTACCAGTTTCAATATATTCTTATATAAAATGATACTATATATCAATATGTTTCATTCTGCTATGATGTACTAGATTCTTGGTAAGTGTAATTGTAGACTGATTATATTAGTATAGTATAGTACTTTCTTATATAAAGCTGAGCTCTATTAATAGTTTGCAGAGCCATATGGCTTTCTTTGTTACCAATGATAAAGCCTGATATTTAGCTTATATAGATAATATTGCAATAGAGAATTACTTATATATTTGCTACAAGATGATAGATCCTTGGTCACCAATGTGGAGATACTTAGTTATAGATTAATAGTCATCTAAGTCTCTAGCCCAATCAGCATCACATATACCAGATAGCCAGATGTCATTGCTCTTACCATTGCTCTTGTTATTGCTCTTACCATTACTCTCACTTAATCTAATTTCACCACCCAATGTGAGCATATAGTATGCTGATCTCTTTAAGTATCAGAAAATCCTCTTAATAGTGATTTAATATGAATTATCATAGCAGAAGGAGTACTGCACCACCTTATTTATAATATATAATATATCAGGTCTTATTTCTAACATGAGATATATGAGAGAGCTGACTGCTTGCCAATAGTTTTATTATTGTCTTTGGTACTGTTTTTAGTGAGTGTATAGTCATTATTATCTTTAGATATAGTATTTGGCTTCCTTAACTTTACAGAAGTATTCATAGGAGTGCTGACTGGCTTATATTCACCTATATTGAAATATTTGAGAATAGTTTTGGCATATATTACTTGTGAGAAAGGTATGGTACATATGTTCCTATTATGTATAATCAATATCTCCAAAAGGAAGGATACATTACCCATATTGATCATCTTGAATTCTCAGTATAGGGTTTTCTTTCCTCTATTAAGTCTGTTATTATTAGTAATAATGATGATATTATCTATCTATATGCCAATAAATACTATGCTATTATTATAATACTGGATATATATGCAATTATCTGCTTCACAATATATAAATCTATTATCAAGAAGATATTTATCAATCCTTTTATTCTATAATCGCACCACTTGTTTAATACTATATAGTTCTTTACATAATTTGCATATAAGCTTGCTGTTTGGGCTGTTGTATAGTTCATATCCTTGCAGTTGACAGATATATAGTTCAGTATCTACTATACTGTTTAGGAATGCTGTCTTTATATCTATTTGATAGATTTCAAAATTGTATATTGCACTAATTATAAGAAGTATTCTAAGTGAAGTAAGCTTGAATACTGGTAAAAATGTCTCATTGTAGTCTACACCATAATCTTATAAATAACTCTTAGCAATGAAATGAGCTTTATACTACTCTATATCGTCATTAGCATTGTACTTTATCTTATATACCCACTTGGATCTGATTGCTAGACAGTTTGGCAGAAGAGGTACCAGATCCCAGGTACTGTTCTCAATGAGCAAATTATATTTCTCATCTACCATATGTTTCTATTTCTTGTTATCAGTATTGCTTATGGCTTTATTGTATATATTTGGCTTGTCAGATGTTATGATATATGTGTATTCATATACTTTAGTATAGCTTATATAGTCTTGATATTACTGCCATCTAGGACTCACTGGCTTGTTCTAATAACTTTCTAATTCTGAATGTATCTCTTGATGTATATTGGATAATTTTTGTATTTATTTATCCTTTGTAGAAGATCCTTTATCATTGAAGAATTCACTGTCATCATCTTCATCTTTAATCTTGGTAATTCTTAGCTCAGACAACTCTGGCTTAGGTATATATAGCAGTTGATAATAGTTTTGATTAACTGCTGAAATCATCAGAGATGTTAGCAGCACTGGTTGGAATGTAAATATAGAGGTTTCCATAGGTATTTCCATACAGATCTCCTTATTATTTCCTTTTTCATTAAATTGTACATCATATAAGATCACTATACATTTTATACACAGATTCCAAAGTCTATATAATTTCCCACTATATCCAAAGAGTATGTGCTTAACCACTTTTGGCTCAAATTTATACTAATTGACATTGCTTTTGTTGAGGATATATATATTGCATCTGAATATATATATATAGGATACATCTGGCTTCATTTCACTCTATAATTCTTCAGGAGTAAGATTATCATCCTTATGCTTATTGTTGTTGTCAGCTTTCTTACTTAGTAATTGAGATATATATATCTATTGCAGATGTATACTGCTGTATTGATGGCTTTGGCCCAATAGGAATATCCTAGACTGGTGGAATTGATTATCATCTGTGCTATTTCTATGGCCATATGGTTAAATTGCTCAACCACACCATTCTGCTGAAACATATAAGGAGCTATTATTTGATAGCTTATGCTATATTTCATCAGAAATTCCCTGAATGCATTATTTATATATTTGTGTCCATTATCTGAGCATATAGTATGTATTCTTTATTCAGTTTCATTCTCAGCAATTGCTTTGAATTCTTTGAATTTCTCTATTACTTTGCTCTTTGCTGATAGGAAATATACATATGCCTTGCATATATGATTATCAATAAACATCAGAAAATATCTCTTGCTAGAATGTGATGGAGTATGCATCAGGCCACATATATCCATATGGATTAGATAGAGGATCCCCAAGGTATACTTTAATTATTCTTCAAATAGTCTCTAGAAAGCTTTGTTTTCTACATATTGTAATGGTGACCTCAGAATGATGACATCAGCACAGGAGATAGCCTTTCCTTGCAAGCCACCAGATTGGAGCACAAGAAGATCATATGGCATATGAGATGAACAATGATGACCAACTATAAGTCATTGTGACTACAGCACAAGTATCCTGAAGAATATAAAAGAAGGATCAAGGAACTGCAGTAGCAGCAATTAACAAAAACCACCAATCTCAAAATAGCTCAAAGACTTACTACAAATGAAATGCCTGCTGCCTGCCAAACCTCAAGATCAAGGAATTACCAAGGTATCTCAGTCAAGGAAAGGATGTTCCAAGACATCAGAAGAGCCATGGGGACCCACTCAAGAAGGACTCCTAGTGTCAACCTGGGTACTGCAGACCCTTATCACTTCATTCTCTACCACTGCGAAATGGAAACAAGGATCACCATTACTACTGAATACCTCCAAATGTGGCAGGAGTATTAAATAGGAAACCTCCTCTGCTGGGAGTTTCCACAGGCTAGCACCCAAGAGCTACAAGATACCAATATGCAAAATGAGGACAGCTAAGAAGATCCATCAGATCTTCAGGCATGCATCATAGTCGATTCCCAACTTGGAGTATGTTAGAGTCTCAGACTTCAGAGATCTGTCATCCCACCATATCAATGCACTAGAAGCTAGAGTGGCTACAGAAGCCCAGTCCACTATCACCCTCAACAGTGAAGAAGTAGAAGACTTCTGGTACCCTATCCTTCAGGACAACCCAGATCAATTTCTGCAAGGATTGATCTCAGTATTCCAAGGCCCAAGCATCCAGGTTAGACCTCCCCAAGACCCCACATTTGTTTCCTATTTTGTGGAAGAGAATCTCATAGACTAGAGAGCTCCAGATCTCCTTGTTCCTGATTTCTCTGCCACAGCCAAATGTGATGACGTCATCAGTGATGATGTCAACCCATGCAATATCAACATACACGAGACATGTGACAAAGTACACAAAAATGACGAATTCATGGATCTCATCTCCTTCAGTAATGATGATGACAAGGATGAAGCCCCCATGATCCTGAACTTTCTGCTCTAAGTTCTTTGTTACACTGGATAATGCCAGCACCAGTATTCTCATGTAATACTGGATAATATCAGCACTGGCATTCTGAGGTGACATGAAATTATTCCAGTACCGGTATTTTGATGTGACACTAAATAATGCCAGCATCCTGAATCTATACAACCATCAGTACCGACCCTGGAACTTAGTAGTTTTAGTTATTGGAATTTATATTTAGCTTTATATCTTAGCAACCATTGAATTGTATTTTGTATAAATACTCCTCTTATTTCCTCTGAAATAAAATCAGTTCCTCTTAGTACAATATATACACTTCCTTGCAAGCAATCTAAGAGATAACAAGACAGTTTAAAGATAAGAAGTTTGAGGACTATAAGACCTTAGGAAGGCACTCCAATAAGAACTTGCTTATAACAAACTTGAGTTAGTCTAAGAGATACACCTTGAAGAGAATCTGGTATATTTGAAGGACTCAGCAACCACTATATGACAACTTAGTGCCCATTGGCTGGTGATTCAAGATGAATCCCTCACTTCCAAGCTGAAAAATGAACAACCCCTACAACAACTACTCTGACTACAAGAGTCACCCCTGCAAGAATTCAAGATAAGATGGAAATGCACCCCCCCACATTCTATGGATATACTACTGAAGAGTCAATCCTGATCTTCATTGAAGACTTTGAACAATTCACTACTGTATGAGCCCTTGGTGTGGATGCTCAATTGGCCCTTCTACTAGTCAGCCTTAGAGGACCTGTCAGAGACAAGTTCAATGCAGCCACCATTGCTGATACTAGTGCAGCCAAACTTACCAACATGAAGGTCTTCCTCAGGATAATATATTATATCGAAGAGATCAAGCAAGCTCTCAAGGATCAACTCAATACTATCTACCAGGGACTTAGTGAAGATCCCAACTCATTCTATATCTGAATTTGCTACCAGATTATCTTGGCTGACTATGATGACTGCCTCAAGGAACAAATAGTGGATTCAACCTTCCTCAAAGGAGTTTACTCTGAAATTGCCCTAGCAATCTGGTCTACCCCAGCTGCACTGACCCTTGATCAGAAAGTGGTCTTTGTACAGAGATATTGGACTGCCAGACATCCTGCTGAACACTTAATGGAGAAAATAACTGGCATCAAGATAGAGCCATCAAAGCCAACTAGTATCTTACCTGCTACAGTTGTAAACAGACAACCAACCCCACCTATCCCCAAGATAGCCAAAGTAGACCCAGTGGAGGAACTCACCAAGCAGTTCGCCAAGATGACTACACACCTTGGTGATATTGTTAGAGAAGTCTGAAGCACCAACAGGAGACCAGTGCAGAGATTTGCAGCTACTACAGAAGAACACAATATCACATACTTTAGATGTAGAGAAGAAGGCCACTATGCAAAGAGTTGCATGACTGAAATAAGACACAAAGCCCAACTAAGCAATGCTAGCAGAACCAGAGAACAAACCAATGCAGTAGTCATTGAAGAGATTGGTGACACTGATGATGAAGAATACTATGAGAAGCTCAAATTCTACCCTGCTACTGAAGATACCAGAACCCAGTCCAAGCCCTATGACAAGAAGAGCAACAGCAAGCCAGTTGGAAGACCAAAGAAGACCCCAGCTGTCACTATTCAAAGTAAGACCTAACTCGAGGAGATTGATCAAGACATGGAGTTAGATGAAGCTGCCTGCCAAATTATTGAAAACACTACTCCAGTCTCAGAAGAAAGTGAAAGCAAGAAGGAACAGAAGCTGCACAAGAGCAAGATCCACCAGTATGACATCTACAAGGACCTCAAGGAACAGAAGGTCAATGCCACTTTTGGACAGCTAGCTGAAGTCCCTGTCTTCAGACAGCAGTTGAGAGTAGGACTTGCAACTACCACTAAGAATCAAGAGTACAAGATTGTAGAAGCTCACAATGTACAGGAAGAATCTGAGAACTCAGGTGAAGAATCTGAAGACCAGCACAAGACATCAGCCTATACCCCATGTCAGATTGAAGATTGTATCTTTGATGTCATCATTGATACTGGTGCTGGAGGATGCCTCATGAGCGAGAAGGCAATTGACCGCCTAGGTTGGGACATTGAAGAGTCCACCAAGATGGTCTATATCACAACAGATGGTATATGAGCTACCCTCCTTGGCAAAATCTGAGAAGTCTCCATCAAGATAGGGGGAGCTACCATCCTAGTAGACATGATTGTTATAAGTGCCACCAACTATGACATCCTCATTGGCAACCAATGGCTTCACAAGACCAAGACCATCATTGACCTCAATGCCCAGAAGATGCAGATCAACTACAGAGGAAGAAAGATATGAGTCTCTATCAATGTCTACAAAGGATTCCTACCAGACATGGAGGAAGGAGATGAAGAGGACACAAAGGTCTTCATGTACTCAGTGAACAAGAACAAGAGCAAGACACCCAAGCTTACAGATGAGCAGTGGTATAACAAGATCATCGATAAGTATACCCCTCAAGGAAGATGCCCCCATGGTACTAGGATGTACTGCTCCGAACACCTGAATGACTGCTGGTCCTGTATCAGCAAAGTCAGGAAAATCCACCAACAGAAACATGAGCAAGAGGCCGCCAAAGCAAAAAGGAAAGCCAAAGAAGATGACCAGCCCCCAGAGCTTCAAGCTAATAGTGATGATGAGGAGGAACAAGAATCAGACATCACCCTCAAGGTCAAGAAGTTTCACCCTGAAGCCAAGATCCTAGAATACAAGACTGAAGGAGCCATAGAAATGGACCTTGCCAGCATTCAAGATGCTACCCTCAAACCACAGACCACCACCCTACTTGGCACTAGAATTGGAGTCAAGTTACCAGAAAACCATACCAGAATTATCAAGATCAGGAGCAGTCTGGCCAAAAGCGAAATCTCAGTTGAAGGGGGAGTAATTGACCCTGATTATACTGGCAAGATCTTTCTCATAGTCAGAAATTACAACTACACCACCCCCTTCGAAGTCAAGAAGCATGACAGGATTGGCCAGATACTGATCTATGAAGTCAAGAAGCTAAAGATCATAGAAGCCATTGAACTCATCAAGACCAAGAGAGCAGAACAAGGCTTTGGATCTACTGGAAGAGGAGCCTATGCCACCACCAAGATTACCGAACTTGAGTACAAGAAA
This sequence comes from Jimgerdemannia flammicorona, assembly GCA_003990745.1. Classification (NCBI taxonomy): domain Eukaryota; kingdom Fungi; phylum Mucoromycota; class Endogonomycetes; order Endogonales; family Endogonaceae; genus Jimgerdemannia; species Jimgerdemannia flammicorona. Next base: position 9,588 of record RBNI01003192.1, read on the forward strand.
GACAAGGACCAGAATATGCACATATATACCATTGGAGAAAACTTTCCCCTGGAGGAACAACTTCTGGAGGAACAACTTCTCAAGATTCTGTACCAGAATGAAGGGTACTTGCTACAGACTTTAGGGATATCCACAATCAAGAACCCAAGTACTACTATGAAGTTGACACCAGTGATAACAAGCCCATCTATCAGAAAGCCAGACCCATACCACCTGTCTACAGAGAGTGGCTGCGAGCAGAACTCAAGGAAATAGAAGAAGCTGGAATCATCAAGCAAGCTATCAGCCCCTGGGCCTCACCCATTGTCCTAGCCCTGAAGAAAGGAAGCAAGCCTGGAGAGTTTGCACCAAGACTCTGCATTGACTACAGGAAACTCAATACCATCACCAAGAAGGATAGGCAGCCCTTGCCGAATATTCAAGAAATCCTTACCACTCTTGGAAGCAAAGCCAAATACTACACTACCTTGGATCTGTTCTCAGACTTTCATCAGATTGGTCTCACTCAAGATACCAGTGAGAAATCAGCCTTCATCACACCTGATGCCACCTATATCTATCTGCAAATGCCATTTGGAATGTGCAATGCCTCAGCAAGTTTTCAGTGAATGATAAATAGAGTCTTCAGTAATGAGATTGGAAAATGGCTCTTTGTCTATGTTGATAATGTGATCACCTTTAGCAACACTGCATGAGAACATATCAATCACATACAGCTAGCCCTCAAGAGGCTCAAGGAGCATGGCCTCTACATTAAGCCTAAGAAATGCAAGTTTGCAGCTCAAGAAATCACCTACCTAGGACACCTCATCAACTAGACCAGAATCCACACAGACCCTATGAAGATCGAGGCTGTTGCAGCCTACCTGAGACCCAGAACAACCACAGAAGTCTATGTCTTCCTTGGACTGGCCAGCTACTACAGAAGATTTATCAAAGGATACTCCAACATTGCAGCACCTATCTATGAGCTACTGAAGAAGGAGACCAAATTCAAATAGACCAAAGAGTGCCAAGAAACCTTCAATGAACTCAAGACCAGGTTGACCCAAGCACCCATCCTCAGAAGACCAGACTGGAACCTAGAATTCATTCTGCAGACAGATGCGAGTGCTATAGGACTTGGAGCAGTCCTAGCTCAGAAAAAAGATGGACATGAATATATCATCTCCTATGCAAGCTGAGATACCCATGGAGCAGAACAGAACTACAAGTCATGCAAGCTTGAATACTTAGCAGTAGTCTGGGCAGTAGACAAGTTCCACTACTACCTAGCTGGGAAAAACATCACTATTCAAACAGACCATTCCACTCTTGCCTGGCTATTCCACACTCTGAACCCCAAAGAAATATATGTCAGATAGATCTACAGGCTGCAAGAGTATGACTGTACTGTCAAGCACTGCTCAGGAAAGACCAATACCAATGCTGATGCACTCTCAAGGACACTCCAAAACACCCCCATCAAGACTATTCAATATGAATAAGGAGCTATACTATGGATTAATCAGCTACCTTGGGCAGTGGAAGATGCCCAACCACCTCAAACCCTGGACAATCACTATCATCAACCGGACTTGGAAACAGTTTGAATTAGACAACACTATACTCAGAAAAGGAGGAAAGCTAGTAATACCCGAATACAAGAAGTATCAAGTAATGAAGGAAGTACATGAGCAAGGATACTTAGGAGGAATCAACACATATAATAAGGCAAGAAGAACTATGTGGTGGCCCAAGATAGAAGAAGACCTGCACCAATTTGTCAAAGAGTGTGACAAGTGCCAAAAACAGAAACAAGATCAGCAAGACCAGACACCCAGGTCATCAAGAATTGAGCCTATCCCCTTCCACCACATCACAATAGATATCATTGGACTACTACCAGTAACACTATCAGGAAACTGCTATATTATAGTTATCGTAAACCTCTTTACCAAATGGATAGAGGCAGGAGCATTACAAGAAGCCAATGCCCTCTCTATAGCCAACTTCCTACACCGAGAAATCATCTGCTGCTACAAGACACCAAAGCAAATCACAACAGACCACAGAATGGAATTTGTCAATGGATTCTATGAGATAATGTATCAGAAATACAAGATCCAGCACATCAAGACCACTGCATACCACCCTCAAGGAAATGGACAGATAGAAAGAACCAACAAGACTCTCAAGAACATCTTAGTGAAAATCTCAGAGACATATGAAAATTGAGATAACTATCTCCCAACTACCCTCTCTGTCCTATGAGACATATGGTCACAGAGCACACATTTTACTCCAAGAGAGCTGCTCTTCAGAGAAGAAGATTCTGATGGAACCTCAGCCACAAATCTAGACCTAACTTGGAGACAGATTGACACAGAAATCTGGAGACTACACCAAATCAGGAAGAAGGCTGAAGATTACATCACCAAGTTACAAGTGCTGATAAGGAAGAATGCAGAAAAGAATCACAAGGCCCTAGAACCCATCCGAATTGGAGAAAAGGTTCTACTGTATCAAAATATGGTAGAAGCCTCATGGTTATGAAAACTAGAGCCCAAATGAGAAGGACCCTTCTACATGCAAGATATTAAGGGAACTACCTTCTGACTTAGAAAAATCTCAGAGACCATACTGCCTACCATGGTACATAGGAACAGACTCAAGAAGTACCATGAACCTATACAAAAGAAGTAAAATATGATAACTGCCTGTGAGGTTCTAGTCCATGAATCATAACAGCATATCCTGTGATCAGTAGGCTATCTGTCTGGACCATTCTCTAAGGGATACGGCACTGGCAACTACTCATCCGTGAGACTTTCGAAGTCAGAGGAGTTCGAACTGTCAACTGATTAGTCAAGATCAGAATTAGGCCCTTGCTCTATATGAAGGGAGCAACCCTTCACCATCATACCAAAATACAAAGAGAAGATGCCAGCCCATAAATACCACTTTTCGACCCCTTGCCAGAGGTTATGGGATCAGCAAATTTTTCAAGACTGGACCAATGAATAAGGATGCTCAGGAAGATCCTTATTCAGGAGAAAGATATAATGGTGATCTCAGAATAATGACATCAGTACAGGAGACAGCCTTTCCTTGCAAGCCATCAGATCAGAGCACAAGAAGATCATATGGCATATGAGATGAGCAATGATAACTAACTGTGAGTCATTGTGACCACAGCACAAGCATCTTGAAGAATATAAAAGAAGGATCAAGGAACCACAGTAGCAGCAATCAACAAGAACCACTAATCTCAAAATAGCTCAAAGACTTACCACAAATGAAATGCCTGCTATCTGCCAAAACTCAAGGTCAAGGAATCACCAAGGTATCTCAGTTGAGGAAAGGATGTTCCAAGATATCAGAAGAGCCATGGAGACCCACTCAAGAAGGACTCCTAGTGTCAACCTGGGTACTGCAGACTCTTATCACTTCATTCTCTACTGCCATGAAATGGAAACAAGGATCACCATTGCTACTGAATGCCTCCAAATATGGCAGGAGTATGAAATAGGAAACCTCCTCTGCCAGGAGTTCCCACAGGCCAGCACCCAAGAGCTACAAGATGCTACTCTCATGGATATATGTGAAATGAGGACAGCTAAGAAGATCCATCAGATCTTCAGGCATGCACCATGGTCGATCTCCAACTTGGAGTATGTTAGAGTCTCAGACTTCAGAGACCTGTCATCCCGCTATATCAATGTACTAGAAGCCAGGATGGCTATAGAAGCCCAGTCCACTATCACCCTCAACAGTGAAGAAGTAGAAGACTTCTGACATCCTATCCTTCAGGACAACTCAGATCAATTCCTGCAAGGATTGATCTCAGTATTCTAAGGCCCAAGCATCCAAGTTAGACCTCCCCAAGACTCCACATTTGTTCCCTATTTTGTGGAAGAGAACCTCATAGACTAGAGAGCTCCAGATCTCCTTGTTCCCGATTTCCCCACCACAGCCAAATATGATAATGTCATCGGTAATAACATCATCCCATGTGACATCGACATATGCAAGACATGTGACAAAGCATATGAAAATGATGAATTTGTAGATCTCATCTCCTTCAGTGATGATGATGATGAGGATGAAGCCTCCATAGTCCTGAACTTTCTGCTCTAAGTTCTTTATTATACTGGATAATGCCAGTACTGATATTCTGAGGTGATACAAAATTGTTCCAGCACCAGCATTTTGATGTGATACTAAATAATGTCAGCATTCTGAACCTGTACAACTATCAGTATTGACCCTAGAACTTAGTAGTTTCAGTTATTGGAATTTATATTTAGCTTTATATCTTAGCAACCATTGAATTGTATTTTGTATAAATATCCCTCTTATTTCCTCTGAAATAAAATCAGTTTCTCTCAGTACAATATACATACTTCCTTGCAAGCAATCTAAGAGATAACAAGACAGTTTAAAGATAAGAAGTTTGAGGACTATAAGACCTTGGGAAGGTACTCCAATAAGAACTTGCTTATAATAAACTTGAGTTAGTCTAAGAGATATACCTTGAAGAGAATCTGGCATATTTGAAGAACTCAGTGACTACTATGTAACAATATATATCACAAAAGCTATCCTCTAAATATATATATACTGGTAATCCTTTAACTGAGCCACTTTTTATTATATATTTAAGGCTCATCTTACCAATATATCCTAAACATTGATGCTATGTATTAGATATATCAGATATAGTTGTCATATCTCTTTAATTGTAGATAAGATCATCTTTTAAAATAATTTAGCAGACAAATTAAAGTTTGAAAAAAATGATTTTTTGAAACATTGTTTTTCTGTTAAAAATATATCTCAATTTGTTTAAAAACAAAAAAAAAAAATTTTATAAAATTTTTACCAAAGGTAGAATTATTATATAAAAAATTATTGGTAAATTTTTTTTTAAAAGCTATTATGATTTTAAAAGTTATAAACTTTTAAAATCTTGTCTCTAAATATAAGTGCAAAATAGTCAAAGGGATAAGTAGAGACTTTTATACTATTTGATATACCATTGATTATATAAAGATTTCTATATTTCAAAGATATCATTAATTTTTTATTATCATGTAAATTATATATGGTAGCATCTTTTGAATATATGTAAATCTCTTTGTTGCTGTAGGACATCATTTTTCCCATAGAGAAGAGGTTCTTTCCTATCTTCAAAGTATATAGTATATCCCCAAGAGTGGCAGCAGGCTCAACAACATTTCTGTAGAGATGTATCTCCACATTTCTCTTTCCTTGAGCATAGATAATATTGTTGTCTCCTAACTTGATAGGTACAGAGTATTTGAAAGATTCATATATAGAGAACCATTCTCTGTATAGCATAATATATTGTGTGGCTCTAGAATCCATTAGTCAGACATTATTGTTATCAGCTATATTGATGGATTCAGTAGATATATGGTTGTTAGTAGTGTTGATATCATTGCCACTTTTTATTAGGTAAAAAGTGTTTTGCTAACTGGAATTCATAGATAACAAGTTGGTATATTTAGTAGTAGATCTTGTATTGGCAGAACTGGTACTTCTTGTAGAATTGCTCATTATAGATATAGATCTTACACTGGTAGAATTAGTGGTAGAGCTAGCAGCTTATATAAAAAATAGATTGCTACTTTCATCAGTTTTAGCAGTATTTGTATTGTCACACTTCTCTCAATAGTTCTTTCTACTACTTCTGCATTGCCAATGCTGGCTTTTTCCATATTGTTACTTATTTTTACTGCTCTCCATATTATTTTTCTAACTATAGTAATGGTGCTTCCTGTGTTCATACTTGCTACAGTATTCACAGTAATCATCATACTTAGTTGATTGGCTGAACTAGTTATTATTATATTATTGAGCTTGAGTTTGGGTTCACTGACCTTGTTGATCATGCTTTTGACCTTATTTGCTACTACATTCATAGGATTCATAGAAAGTGTTCTCATCATCTTCAGTACTATTTTCTTGGTACATTTTCTCATTCATGAGGCTCATTATCACATGGGTGTAATCTAAGAGACTGCCACTCTCATACATGGCTGTGATAATAATATTATATGCATCTGGAAGTTCTCTTGTAAGTACTATAACCTTATCTTTATTACTAATGTAATCTGTAGATATACTAAGAGAATTCACTTGATTTATCAGATCATCAATATAACTGACATATTCATGAATACTCTTCTTTGGCTTCATTCAAAGAGTAAATAGCTGAGATTTTAAGTGGAATTGATTTATTATAGATACTAGCATATGATGCTTGTATAGGGCTTCTCATGTCTTATGAGCCATTGTAGTATATATTACAAGCTTTATTTATAAGTTTGACAATATGAATGTAATCTCACATAATACTTGGTGATCATTTGCTAGGTTGTAATCTTGAATTAGCACTTGTAGTTTCATATACTCTGCTAAGCCCTATTTATTGAGGAGATTTGTCATATAAAATACTCAAATAACATAGTCTTTCCTATCAAAGATCAGGATAGACCTCTTGGCTATATTTACACTAATAACTGAGACTATATTTTCTGTATCCATTGAGGTTACACCTGTTGGGAGGAATACTCATGATTGGTATATCTATTTCTATACTCACATTGCTAGATTATTTGTCAGACATTTCTAGCATAGTATATTTTAAAGAGATGTTTTGCTATAGTTACTTAATACTAGCAGGGCTCATAACCTTTGATGTAAAGAGAGACATTTTATTGAAGTTACATACATAGGTTGTATATTTCTGATAAATAATGTAAATCTGATGGAATGGTATAAGATCATGTACTAGTATATTGAGTTGCCATCCTAATATCATCTATACTAATAATGTCTTTTTTTTTTTTTTTTTT
>RBNI01003193.1:0-16450 GCA_003990745.1 Jimgerdemannia flammicorona
TTTTTCATTCCCCTTTCTTAATCATGTTTCTCCTCTTCGAGGAACATTCTGATTTTCATTTCCCTGTTCTTATTCTATCCACTACTTTTCCGCCTGTACATGTAATCATCATCCCGTATTACAACCCCAACACTCCTCCCCTCATCGCGTCTTGTTTGGACACGCGGTGTATGTAATTAGCTTGGTGCTTGCATTTATTTTTGTGTTTTGCTTCTGTTTTTGCTATTTGGTTTGTCTCTTGTTAGCGTACCGTCCGCATGGATCGGGAAAAATCTGATCACGAAAGAATGAGGATGATGAAAAAAAGTTATTTGGTATGGAGTTTGGTGGGGTGTGAACCAAGGAAGCACCATTCACCAATTACAGCGATTCTCTTCACTTACAAAAATAAATGCGATGAAATTCAATAATTATGTGGTCTAAAAGATCGTGTCACGTGACTCGACCAAAGTTAAAGCTGCCATTTGTGAAATCTTGTCAACTAATTAAATGCTTAATAGTATTGGGTTTGAACATTAATTTAAATTCTAATTTTATTATATAAGCTTAAATTTTAAAAACAAAGTTAATTTAGAATTTGTTGAATACATATATATATTCTATACTTTGGTGATTTTATTTGATTTTGGTCTTGGGTCTGGCTGGTCACGGGTTTGGGTTGCACGGAACATCGTACGAACGAGCGCTGGCGATCAGTGACAAGGAATTGGAAGAGCAGAACACACCCAGACGAGGCATCAGCGCTGAACAAGATAGCGTTGCTCTACAACGACAGGGGCATGTACGGCAAGGCGAACCGCTGTACAAACGGGCGCTGGCGATCCGTGAAAAGGTGTTAGGATTAGAGCACCCAGACATGGTGTCAGTGCTGAACATTCTAGCTTTGCTCTTCGAAAAAAGGGGTACTACAAGGCGGAGCCGCTGTACGAACGGGTGCTGGCGATTCGTGAAAAGGCATTGGTATCAGAGCACCCAGACATAACAAAAAGGTTATGTACGACAAGACGGAGCCACTGTACGAACGGCCGCTAGCGATCCATGAAAGGTGTTGGGATCAGTGCACCCAGACACGACATCAGCGCTGAAACATCTAGCTTTACTCTACAACGCGGAGCCATTGTACGAACAGGCGCTGGCGATTCCGTGAGAATGTGTTGGGAACAGAGCACCGAGACACGGCAACATCCCTGAACAATCTACAAAAGACAGGGCAAGGACAACAAGGCGGAGCTGGTGTACGAACAGGCGCTGGCGATCCGTGAGAATGTGTTGGGAGCAGAGCACCGAGACACGGCAACATCTCTGAACAATCTACAAAAGACAGGGCAAGGACGACAAGTGTACGAACAGGCGCTGGCGATCCGTGAGAATGTGTTGGGAGCAGAGCACCGAGATACGGCAACATCTTTGAACAATCTACAAAGACAGGGCAAGGACGACAAGGTGGAGCTGGCGTACGAATAGGCGCTGGCGATCCTTGAACAATCTTGTCACGCTTTTACGAAGCCAAGGCAAATACAACATGGCGGAGCCGCTGTGCGAACGGGCGCTATCGATCTGTGAGAAGGTGTTGGCATCAGAGCACCTAGACATGGCAACATCTCTGAACGATCTGGCCATGCTCTACCAATGCCAAGACAAGTACGATAAGGAGAGCAAGGTGTTGGATCAGAGAATCCCGACACCGACATTTTTGAATAATTTGGCTGGGCTCTACAAACGCCAGGGCAAGTACAACAACGCAGAGTCGCTGTGCGAACGGGCGCTGGTGATCATTGAGAAGGTGTTAGGATCAGATCACCCAGCCACGGCAATATTTCTGAACAATCTGGCTGAGGTTTACGAAGTACGCGATCTGTGAGAAGGTATTAGGATCAGAACACCCAATCACGGCATTTTTGAACAATCTGGCTGGGGTTTACGTAGTACGACAAGGCGGAACCGCTGTATGAACGGGTGCTGGTGATCTGTGAGAAGTTATTGGGTTTACGAAGTACAACAAGGCGGAGCCGCTGTACGAACGAGCGCTGGCGAAGGTATTGGGATCAGAACACCCAATTATGGCATTTCTGGACAATCTGGCTGGGGTTTTACGAAGTACGACAAGGCGGAGCCGCTGTACGAACGAGTGCTGGCGATCTGTGAGAAGGTATTGAGATCAAAACACCCAATCACGGCATTTCTGAACAATCTGGCTGGGGTTTACGAAGCACGACAAGGCGGAGCCGCTTTACGAACGAGCGCTGGCGATCTGTGAGAAGGTATTGGGACAGAACACCCAATCACGGCATTTCTGAACAATCTGGCTGGGGTTTACGAAGTACGGCAAGGCGGAGAACGAGCGCTGGCTATCTGTGAGAAGGTATTGGGATCAGAACACCCAATCACGGCATTTCTGAACAATTTGGCTGGGGTTTACGAGCGCTGGCGATCCGTGAGATCAGAACACCCAATCACGGCATTTCTGAACAATCTGACTGGGGTTTACGAAGTACGGCAAGGCGGAGCCGCTGTACGAATGAGCGCTGGCGATCTGTGAGAAGGTATTGGGATCAGGACACCCAATCACGGCATTTCTGAACAATCTGGCTGGGGTTTACGAAGTACGGCAAGGCGGAGCCGCTGTTCGAATGGGCGCTGGCTATCTGTGAGAAGGTATTGGGATCAGAACCCCAATCATGGCATTTCTGAACAATCTGCGAAGCACAACAAGGCGGAGCCGCTGTATGAACGGGCGCTGGCGATCTGTGAGAAGGTATTGGGATCAGAACACCCAATCACGGCAACATCTCCGAACAATATGACTGCATCGTGATCCGTGAGAATGGATTGGGATCAGAGCACCCATACACGGCAAAATCTCTGGTAACCTGGCTTTGCTCTACAAACCCCAGGGCAAGTACTAAAGGGTGGAGCCGCTGTACGAACGGACGCTGGCGCTCCATGAAAAGGTGTTGGGATCAGAGCATCCATACACGGCAAAAGCTCTGGACAATCTGGCTGGGATCTACTACGGCCTGGGCAAAATGCGACAAGGCGCAGCCGTTGCACAAACGAGCGCTGGCGATCCGTGTGAAGGTATCGGGATCGGAGCATCCAGACACAGCACAATCTTTGAACAACCTAGCTGTGCTCTACTGCCGCCAGGGAGGGTACGACAAGGCTAGGCCTCTGAACGAACGGGTGCGCATCCAGACACAGCACAATCTCTGAACAACCTAGCTGTGCTCTACCGCCGCCAGGGGGGGTACGACAAAGCTAGGCCACTGTACGAACGGGTGCTGGTAATCCGTGAGAAGGTATTGGGATCGGAACACTGGTACATAGCACAAGCTCGAAAAAATTTAGCTAGCTGTACCTTTAATGGCATTCACATATATACATTTCCCCTCTCCCCATTTGCGAAACCCAAATGCTCTTCTCGCCGAATCTAATTTCGTGATTCCAGTAGTGAAGCACCAAGCACCTCCCCAATTCTAATTCGCCCGGTGATGATGTTGCTGTGCTGCGTTATCCTGGGGTTTCGCCCTTCTCAACATCTTCACATTGATTTGAAATAACAGGAATGAGCTAAACCTCTCATAACATTAGCAAGGCGCTAATGTGAGTGTAAAAATAAAGGACGAGAGTCATGGGATTTAATCATCGATGAAGGTCCTCCTGACAGCATGGGGCGATTGGACATTCTTCTGCTGTCTATATAAGTTGAAGAATTTCGAGTGGGTCAAAATAAAGAGATATGGAATCATAGATCATCCTCTACCAGCCGCGGAAAGGACTCAGTCCACGCTTAACACGACCGCTGCGAATTTTTGATAAACAAATATACTGCACCCTTTTCCTCCGAATAAATCCCCAACGATTTTTATACATGTCCAAATCAGCATTTATCTGGCGTTCTACTGACACCACCAGCAGGTTGTTCAGGCAGTATTCATGTCACATCAGATGTACTGGTGAAAAATGAGACTTAGGCGGACAACTGGAACAGCAACCTGACAAAAATGAAGATGCAATTAACACGACCTGAATCTATAAACTTTAAACCCCTAATTCTGTAGAATAATTCTTTACTACAACTTGACAGAGTCATTAAATTTTTTTTTTTTGTCTCAAAAAAAAAAAAAAAGAATTTTTATTATATTGAGCCAAAATTATATACTTCTTAAAATGGAAATCACTATATAAATTTCTAATACTATATAAATTTTATAATAGTATACATAAAAAAAATATTATTACACAATGATTTTTAATGAATATTATTATTTTACCCAACCTTGAGCACATGACTATTTGGATGACGTTTCATGGACCCCAGAACACTATTAGTCACGTGGGTGATTTATAGATTCGCCGTACTGAACATCGAAGGTGAACATTGGCCAAACACCACCAATATGGTGAGCGGGGCTGAAACGCTTGGTGGAGCGTGCACGTGGCTGCGGCATAGTGTGGCGCACGCACATGCTGCTGTTGCATAACCGTCATTTGTACTGTGGAAAGAATAACCAAGAAGACAAATATGCTAGACCTAAATGAAGGCTACATTAATTAAATTGAAGCTTTAAATAATTTAGTCCATAATGTTAAATCAAATAAATCAGATAAATTAGATGAAGTTTTGAATTTTTGTCTTGGAATATAAAGTAATTTTATATATATATATTTGACTAAATTTAATATTTTAGCTACAAAAAAAAAAAAAAAAAAAAAAAAGTAGTTTGTATTAAAAACTTATTATATATTTAATATTAATATTTTAATTTTTAATTTAAATTAATGATCAAATATTTTTACTTTTATATTTAAATATAAAATAATCAAATAGATAATATAAAAATTATTATTATTATTTGAAAATCAATTAATACAGATTTTTATAGAAAATAAAATAACTTTTATAAAGTAATAAATAAATTACTTCTAAATAATTATTTTAACATTTAATCTTTCTTAATATATAATAATAAATATTTTACTTGTTTATTCAAATCTGTCAAATTTGAAATACTAAAATAAATCTCAGAATAATTCATCTATCTTCTTGTCCAGTAGATCTGGCATTGTTAAAAGTCTCAATTAAAATATTAATGAGCCCAAATAGTATGTGTGAAACAGAAGGTCTGTATCAATATCAAGAAAACTCTAACTTTATCCGAGTATCTGAGTATGGAAAGGCACACACCTCACAATGACCTATATTCCCGCCCAAAGAAAAACTGGAAATCCCATCAAGAAAACTGTGATTGCTTTGAAAACCCATCTGGATCGATAGAAGATCCTTGACCTGATCCGAAAAAATGAACACATCTCTTCATGATTCGCCGTCACCCTTTCATGTGATGAAGTACAGACGCGAGGGAACCCACCCCAAAAGCCAATGCTTCTTTGTAACACTCGCGCTTCTGGACTTGGCGTTTTGCAGTGGCTAGGAGCCGTCGAGATGCCCATTCGTAGTGAAAAGATTGCCAAAAGGGTGATGATGTATGCCTGCATTCATTATTTCAGAGGCCGACGTAATCGATCCCTTGAGTTGTACGACGACTCGGATCTAGGCGCCAAGATTTCACAGCTCGATCATCAAAATCTGCGGCTCGGGTTCTTGGGGTTTCTTGCGTACCACTCTGTGTTTATTGATGTTATGCTTCATGCAGTTCATCTACAACTTCAATGGGAAAACATAATTTTGGAGCTGCAGGTCCAGGCATGCATCTCATGGAAAGGACGGGCGAACCCGTGCGGACGGCGCGAATAATTTATATGGCTCTAATTGAGAATCGTGGAGCAGAAGGCGATCCTGATGGGCGTTATGGATAGTGACACGTTTGACAATTGTCATTCGGGTGGTCGTTGACAGTTTGGGTGGAGGTATGCAGAATTTAAATATCGCCTAGTACGGGGTTATTGATCCTATGATAAACCCTCTTTGTTCCGCCCCACATTCATCCTTAAACGTGATTTGCCGAGCTTTTTGATCGTCGACCCAGCCGTATAGTAATACACACTACCCCAGCGCCACCTCCAAACAAAGACCTGTCAAGAGTTTGGTCTCGAGACACGAACCCCGCACTGGGGGCCAATTTGGGACCTCTTTCCCAAACAGGCCCGGTTCCCCGCACCGCCTCACGTGGTGCGGGTGCGTATCCCAAGACGCGTCAGGCTGTCGGCGCTCGCATTGTTTGCGCGCTTGGGCGCCTGATCATCGAGATGGGGTGGCTGATGCGGTTGCATGTGGTGTTATGGTGAGGGAGTAAACGCGCCTTTTGACGATTGGGCGGATCTGCCTTAGAGCCATGTGCCCGGGTGCCATTATTATAACGGATTCATTCCGATCAAGGTAACCACTGTATGCATATAAAACCCCACGAACTACCAGTCACCCTTGTACTAAGAAGGAAATAAAAATTAACCTTCTTGGCTCTTCTGACCTCAACTTCCTCTCTCTCTCCACACGCAATGGCCCCAACGAACCCAACCCAAGCCGTCGCCGCCGCCGCCAACTACGAGGTCGTTAAGCAGCTCACCACCGAGTATGGCGTCGCCGTCATGAAGTTCCGCTCCCCGCAAACGGGGTTGACCGTCGTGCACGTCGATATTGAATGTATGTACCCATGGGGAGAAGCGGGGTTGTTTTGCGGAGCGACATAGAGGAAATTTGAGGCCCTCGTGACATTCCCGATCCGGTCGCAGCGTCGGGGTTGGAAACGCGTTCATGTCAAGTGATGACGTCGTCGAAATGTGAAAACCGCGTCGATATACGCGAAGTTCGCTACGGAGCAGCCTAAGACGGAGTTTGGCTGGAATGTGAGCGGACGCGTGGGAAAATCGATCGCGACGATTGTTCTTTAACCCATTCCCACGTCCCTTCGCACAGCCCCGCTCGTGAACGGTTTTTTCGTTTTGGCGACCGAAGGTAACTTGCTCAAACGGGTCTAAAGCGTGGATGGACGTGTGGCCTCTCGTGGGAAATTTGGGATTTGGTTTTGGTGGGGTTTTTGGGGATACGAAGTCCGGCCGATCTGCATTCGCTGATCCTATTCGCCTCACACTCACATCCCGTAGCCACGGACGACTATGGTTGCCCTCACACACTTGAGCAGTGAGTCATCTTGATTTCTCATACCCACGGTCCCACGGTTACCTCTGATCATTTGACAAGGGCGAAACCCCTAACTTCATGTCATACCAGCTTGGTCTTCTTGGGTAGCGAGAATTATCCTTATAAGGTACGCATCATGGAAATTACTTTCCTCGACATCAATCGTCTCCCCCCGCCTGCTCTCCTGTCTGAATGCAAACGTACATTGCATTGCGCTTTAGGGAGTTCTTGACTCGCTCGCCAACCGCGCGCTCGCACAGGGTACAAATGCTTGGACTGACACTGAGTACGTTACTGGTTGTTTTGTACCGAAAGTCGTGTGTTAGGAGAAGGTAGGGGTTGGGACTAGTGCTGAGGGCAGCATAATCTGATATGGCAAATTCTTGACCCATACCTGCTTTTGTTTTCAAATATATCCTCTTGGAACGAACTATGAATCCTTAAAGCCACACATGCTACAGTACGTTCCAAGTGCACTCCATCTCCATACTGATCCTTGCCGCGACGGCTCGCATGATTTGGTCCGTCTTGCTAACGATGCCGCTTCTTCCCCGCCCGCGAAACGCGACAGCCATCACCACTGCGGGAAGCGAAGGATTCCTCAACCTCCTGCCCATCTATATCGATCATGTCTTGTATCCGACGCTGACGGACAACGGGTACTATACTGAGGTGGGTATCTGGTGGTGAGGTGTTTGAGAGAGTCGTGAACGGTGGAAGATTAAGGATTGGTTATATTCTGTACAAGGCGGAAATGCGGTGTTATAATGTTGGTTGGTGAAGTGTCACAAGAAAATCAAGGAGTGTCAATGTTCACGCTATTTTCGGATCTTTAGGTGCATAATATCAACGGGAAAGGCGAGGACGCAGGTATGTTCTTCATGCAACGGTTCATAAGAGATCCACGAAGGGTAGATGGGATGGATGACTTCTGTGAATATAGATCTATATAGGCGGACTGAGCGGACTTGCATTGGCACGTTGCGTGGAAATAAATAGGGCTAATACTAATATCCCTGTTACTTCCTTAATGTATAAATCCCGCTCCCGCCGTCATGTTGTAGGGGTATGCTGTCATCTATATAATTCATTTGAAAGCATCTCATTACCATTCATGATTTAATCCGAAGGATATTTTTTAATATCCATGAATGTCATCTATTTTTATGCTTCAGGTGGTATACAGTGAGATGCAGGTATGATAACATAGAAAAAACTTTGGCGATTGTCGCCTGAGCCATTATGTTGACTTGAGCTTCTCATACCCTGTATTTAACGAAACCTCACAGGGTCGTCAAAACACGAGCGGCGATCGTCTTCAGCATAGGTGTGACGGTGACGCTGCTCTGGTTGCTGTAGCGCCACGCATTGTTGTATCTGCATTCCTGATGCGCTTCTTTCTCCCTCCTGTATTTGTCTACGCAGGATGCAACGACTCATGTTTCCCGAAGGATGCGGCTACCGAAGCGAAACGGGAGGGCTGATGGAGTGTCTGAGGGACCTCGGCGTCAAGCAAAGTGAGTTCCCCGCCTTCATACCTACTTGTTAAAATACGCTCAAACCTCACGTTCCGTTTCTCATACTCTCTTCTCGTTCTTCCTTAAGTCCGCGACTACCACCGCTCCTACTACCGTCCCGACAACCTCTGCCTCGTCATCACGGGAAAGATCGACCACGCCCGCCTGCTGCGCGCTCTCGTCCCCGTCGAGGAACGCATCATTCGCAAAGGGCCTTTACCCCCTATCCGAAGGCCATGGGTCACCTCGCCCCAACCCCCACCGCTGGTTAAGTCTGTGGATGAAGTGGTCCAGTTCCCGGATGAGGATGAGAGCATGGGCGAGGTGATGTTCGCGTGGATGGGGCCTAAGGTTCAGGTGCGTTAGCTTGGTGAAATTTAGAGTTGGGAGAGCGGAGGAAGAAGGGGAGTTTGGGTGCGTGCTAATCGTGACTTTTGGATTACCTTGGCTGTTACCCGTCACATTACTATAGGACTACCTGGAGTTGAAGGCGATTGATGTGTTGAATACGTAAGTATTGGTGGAAATGATGGCTGGGCTTTTTTTTTTTTTTTTTTTTTTTTTTTTTTTTTTTTTTTTTTTTTTTTTTTTTTTTTTTTTTTTTTTTTTTTTTCGGATGTTGAAACTTATGTTCACGATCTCATTGTGTTATCGTGCCATGCTTGCATGGGCAAAACCTATACCAAATAGATACCTTTCCGACTCGGCCGTATCCGTCTTACAGAGAGAGTTTGTCGAGATTGAGGAACCATTGTGTACCGGTAAGCTATTCATTCGCATCCCTATGTCGCATGGGACGGTCTGAAGTTACTACTATGCTGGCTCTCTTCTTTTTCTTTGGTCGTGCTTACTCCCCACTCCACTCCTACCGACGTTCATATATACTCGTTCGGCGTACGTAGACATCGACTTCCACATGACCGAACAGCTCCGCGTTATCCTGACCTTGAACTTCTCGAACGTGCCTGCTGAGAACCTGGAGGAGATCAAACCCAAGTTCTTGAGGGTCCTCGATCGTGTTTGCAAGCAGGGATTTGACATGGATCGCATGCGTACGGTCATCAATAGGGAGAAGCTCAAGGTGTGTAGAGAATGCTTTGTTTTGATTGCCTAAAGTGTCCTGATAGATGAGACCACTATGGGAGATGAGAGTAAATCTGCGCACAGTGTTGCTTGGCGATTTTCATAGTAACATATACGATGGATAGGGCATTAAACTGCCTACCCCTACCCCTCGGTTACTTTAGTTGTTGAACAGTGTAGAAATTGCCGCACAATTCTCATTTGCGATAACGTGTATCACGGGTATGGATCTTGTGTCGTGCATTTCTTTACTGGAAGCTTTAAATATCGCATGAGAAGAGGCTTCGGATTGTTTACTTATCTTTTTATCGCCCATGTTTGAAAATGTTATAGATTTTCTGTACGGTGACCCCAACGGTGAAGACCTTGAGCGCTCGGTCCAAGACCTCAAGTACCTCGAAGCCGTAGCTCAGTTCACGAACGAGCAATGGATCGAACGGCTGCGCAAGTGAGTCAATTGGGACACCATTTTATGCTTGATTTATGTATAACCTGTCGGATCCTCGTTGTGGATCTATAACGCAGTCGCCTCAAAACTACGCTTTTCTTTGCATCAGATATTACGTCACCCCGGCCCACATCTGTCTCCTTGGCAAGCCCTCGGCCAAGTTTGCTAAGGAACTTCTACGCGAGGAGACCGAGCGCACGGAGGCACAGCGTGAGCGGTTGGGCAAAGAGAAGCTTAAAGAGCTGGAGCGTAAGTTGGAGGAGGTAAAGAAGAAGAACGACGTGAAGGTGCCTAAGGAGATCATGGGTACGTATTTTTGCATATACGATTGGATATCGGTGTGCTTATGGAGTGTACGCCGCAAATTTGCTCATGTATCTAAGAGGATTTCAACTTCGATTGCAGAATCGTTTCCCATCCCTTCTGCAAGTTCGATTTCATTCATCCCTGTCGTGACGGCACGGAATCAACCCGTTGAGCATATGTAAGTTTGCCATGTCTGTCTGTCTGTATCGAGGGGGGTTGAGAGCGAGAGTAGTTTGATACTGTTATTTGTGGTTGAAAATTGCGATACACAACGATAGTTATCGGTGCATTTACTTGCATGCGGCTGACCCTCCCCTTTGCTTTCGATCCACACCAGTAGGAATGAAGTCCAGGATCACGTAAACAAGGACGACGTCTCCATCCCGTATTTCATCCAATTCGATCGTAAGTTCCTAGTACAAACCGACTTCGCGTCCCTGGAATCATGACCACCGCTTAAGCCTCTCCATCTATCACCACAGATATAAATTCTGCGTTCGTGACCCTCTCCCTAATCATCACCACGACGGCCCTCCCCCCCCACCTCCGCGCCTACATGAGCGTCTTCCTCGATTCGTTCTTCAACCTGCCCCTCGACAAACCGGACGGTACACAGATCTCCTACGAGGAGGTTGTGCGGCAGTTGAATGAGGATACGATCCAATTCAACGCCTCGCTTGGGTCTGGGTCTGGATTCAGGGAGCTTGTGTTGATTAGTATGAAGGTTGAAGTGAGTATAATGGGTTTGAATATTGGAGGAAAGGGGGGGGGGGGAGAGAGAGGGAGGGAGGGGGGATATTAACTGATATTTCGGCAATATGCCCGCGAAACGTGGATGATCTATTAACGATTTTCGAAGGTTCAATGTATGATTTTTACTTAAACGCTGTCAAAATATCCCGTTTGTGAATCGCAGGCCGCAAAATACAAGAAAGCGATCAAATGGCTCGAGGATCTACTCTGGAACACTGAATTTGCAACAGAGAGGTTGGTATTTCCTTGTTTGTTATCACATCTTACGGTTATTTATGAAGTTGGTATGAGCGATGTTCGTTTTTTGTTCGATAGGTTGAAGATTGCAGCCAGTAAAATTCTTAATGACATCCCGCAGGCGAAACGTGACGGTAGAAGGGTATGTAAATCTTGCATGTTTTGGATGATGTGACTACACGATTTAGCAATCATTCAACCTATGTCGAAATATCAACTAATCCTCCTCATTTCTCAACTCACTATATGCCATAAATTTGTCGATAGATGACTGGCGCCGCGTTGCGCGCGCTCCAGTTCGACCGGAGCAAGTCCAGCTTTGCCGCCACCAACGTGCTCTATCAGGCGCAGTTCCTGCCCGAGCTGCTGAAGAAGATCGACGAGCGGCCGGAGAAGGTCGTGGCGGACCTGAATGAATTCCGAGAAATTCGTGAGTATTCACCCTGGGTTATGGGAATGGGAATTTACACGGATACTCTGTGGTTAGTTTTCGTATGTGTGTTTTTATCTCTCGATAATGTACAGTATGCCGCCCACGGAACTTCCGTATCCATGTCATCGGCAACATTATGAAGCTCGAGCATCCTAGAAAGGCGTTCGAGCACTTCGGAAAGAACAAGGTACATCTTAGTCCTCGTTATTAATCGTCATTCGTCTTCGAATTTGAGAATCACAAAATGGCCAATCATGCCGAACGACCACTTTATTCACTATTTAATTGTTCTTGTTATATTGTGTCGGTAACCATCAACCCAGGGTGGGAAGATTGAGAAGCTCACACCTGTGCCTTTGGCGCAGGATGTTCTAACGGAGTGTGGGAAGGTTCCCGGCAATGTTGTGAGTTTATATATATATATATATCGGGGGAAAAAATAGAATGGGATGAGAAGAATGAATATTTGGCGGGAATTGCGCATAGTCACTGCCGTTATGTTCACATATTAAAAACGACCTATTTGCGCGCTTCTTCAATACTCTGTAGGGGTATGTAGTGAACCTGCCGTCCATCGAAAGTTCGTTCTCGCTCCACTCTGCCAAAGGTACACTGATTTTTTTTTTTTTTTTTTCTCAATGTGGTTGCTTGCAGGGAAATCTTTCTTTGGACGTGTTTTTGTAAACGTGACGACGCTGAGCTCACTCCGTAAATCTTGCACGTAATACAGGCCCCTCCCGCTTTGACTCTCCTGACATCGCCCCTTTGCTCGTCCTGATCGAGCTACTGGAGAACATGGAGGGCATCTTCTGGAAACTGATCCGCGGGCAAGGGTTGGCGTATGCGTGCTCGCTGAGTGCCGATGTTGAGGCTGGTAAGTCGTCTTGCTCTGGAAGTCGGATGAGAAAGGAATAAGTTGACTTTATGGAGTCAATGACAATTAAACCTAATACGAAATTGCTTGTAGGGTTGGTGAATTTCAGCATTTACAGTTCGCCCGACGCATTCAAAGCGTTTGAGCAGGCAAAAAAAGTGTTGCAGGAGGTAGCCGATAAGAAGGTGGGAATACGAATATGCTCGTCGAGGAAAGGGGGGAGGGAGATACATTATGTTTGGTATTTTTTTTTTTTTTTTTTTTTCCTAATAGCAGAAAAAAAAACATGATCGCACTAAACTTTGGTTGCTTTATGCATTTGATCCAATCCTTCAGCTGGATTTCGATAAAGCACTGATCGATGGCGCCAAGAGTGGTGTGATCTTCAGTATCGTTGATCGTGAGGTATGTTGGGTTTGGGTTTGCTCCGTTGGTCTCGCACAACGTTCGGGACTGAAGGAATGTGCCCATTTTGCCACGACACATTTCGATGGCGCCTTGATCTGTTCCTTTGTCACACCCCATGTGTATTTATGGGCGATATTTTCCATTGTTTCTATCGCGTAGGACACAATGAGCCGCGCCGCGACCGAATCGTTCCTGAACCAGGTGCTCAAGAAAGTCTCCGTGACGCACGGAAAGGACATGTTGGTCAAGGTCCAGGTACCGCATCGTCAAATTCCTTTCAGATTTGAACTACGATGAGCATTTTCACTAACGATTAAGTACGAATGTACGTGCATGCCGACCAACTGTAGGACGTCACAAAGGACGACCTACACCGCGTCCTCAATCTCTATCTGAACAACTTGTTCAAGCCTGAGACGTCCAATGTCGTCGTCGTGTCGGCCCCGGGCAAGGTCAAGGTATGCGAGTATTTATGTATGCGGCGTGTGGCGTGTTGCACTAGGAATAGCATGTTGCGCGTTCTTAAGGGTTCTATACACATGCTGAGGTGCAATTCTTCGTTTTCACAATGCCGTTGTGAAAAAAGGATATCCACGAAGGGTTCGAGAAGGCCGGGTTCAACATTAAGGACACGACGTTGGATGACGTGAGTCTACTGTCGGATTCATGGAAGCACGTTTGAAGCCAGCAGTCGAGTTGGTTTGTAGGGCCAGCGAGGGCAGGATTGGACAAAAGAGCGAAGGTTGAAAGGTGGTAAAAGATGGCTGAATGTAATTGACTTATTGAGTCGCTTTTGCCTTTCTTTGTTCTGAATGCGTGGAGTGTAATGGTCGTCTGCGGTTAAGTAATCACATTGAGGTTTCGTTTCGTTTTTTAATGATTCGTAATTTTTGTACCTTTGAAATTAATACCAGGTATTAAACCATGGAAACTTATCAAAATCTGCGACTTATCTGAAAGTACATCGTATTTTAGAATAATATCCAAATGTGATCTAAAAAATTTTGTTACAATCCAAACCAACTTAATTGAAATTTACAAATATTTGATTATATCCAATTTAGATAAAAATAAAATATTTAAGTTATTAGAGTATAATGATCTTTTATTAATCTTTTATTGATTATTTATCTAACATGCTTTATTAGATATGTAAGTTTAAACATTACTAACTTAAATCTCATATCTAGATTTATCTAATTTAATAGTATATATATATATATGTTAAAATAAATGATTATTAGCAAAATAATGCTGGATGGAGCTGTCCTTAACGACATGCGATGATTCAGATAGTGGCTATCCTGGTGTGGAAACAAATATATACATAAGGAGTAATTATATCCAAAACTGCCCGATCACCTATCCATTACGTCATCAAATGTCCGAGTTGTATATAAATACTCCGCAAGCCAGTTTAAAGAATTCAAGGCGCCAAAGTTTTATTGGAATTATCACTGCGCCCACTGCAAGAATAACCTTACTGATTCATACATACGTGGCCCATTGGCGTTGATGTGGCGTTAGATGTTCGAAATCCGAGCTAATCTCTCAACCTTACAGATGTCGTGCGAAATACCCTTAAAAGGTGTATCGGCGGTGGAAGGAGAGGCGTTGCTATGTCGATAGGCGTGACAGGGGTCGGTGGCGCAGGGAGCACGTGCGCACACCAGTATAAAAATCTGCCTCTTGGATCTTGTCCAAAAAACAACCTAATCATTCGAATCAATCCAATCATGGCCACCTCTACTTCCATCTCCGAACGCTACGTTCTCGTGACCGGCGGCGCGGGTTACATCGGCTCGCACTGCACGGTCTCCCTTCTGACGGCGGGCTACAAGGTGGTAATTGTAGACAACCTCTACAACGCGTCGTACGAGTCCATAGTCCGCGTCGCGCGCATCGCCGGTGTCTCCTCCGTCCCGTTCCACAAGGTGGACCTGTTGGACCAGAGGCAGCTCTCGGCTGTCTTTGCGCGCTACCCAATCTGGGCCGTCGTTCACCTCGCCTCTGCCAAGGCCGTCGGCGAGTCCGTCCAGCGCCCGCTAGACTACTACCACATCAATGTGACCGGGACAATCAATCTCCTGCGCGCCATGAAAGACGCAGGCGTGCGTAACCTCGTCTTTAGCTCGTCCGCAACCGTTTACGGAGACCCGCCCATCATTCCCATTCCGGAAACCAGCCCACTGAAGCCCGAGTCGCCGTACGGCCGGACCAAGGTCGTGATCGAGAGCTTGGTACGGGATTTATGTGATTCCGACGAGGGGTGGAATGCCGCGCTGTTGAGGTACTTCAATCCGGCGGGTGCGCATGAGACAGGGCTGATGGGCGAGAACCCCAAGGGCGTACCATACAACCTGATGCCGTACCTAGCGCAGGTCGCCGTCGGGAAAAGGGAGTACCTGAACGTTTTCGGGAGCGATTACGAGACTAAAGATGGGACTGGAATTAGGTGGGTAAATAGTTAAGTGTGCAACGTTGTATCTGTCTTTCGAAAATGCTCTCTAACACTTCCAAACCTTAGGGACTACATCCACGTAGTCGATCTCGCAGACGGCCATCTCGCTGCCCTCGAAAAGCTTAAAGAGAAACCAGGCTGCGTAGTCTACAATCTTGGCAACGGCGAAGGCTACACCGTCCTCGAGTAAGTCCGCCCTCCTTCCCTCCTTTCTCTCTCTGTCCTCCTCCCAATCCGCACTCACCTTTCCCAACCTCACAGGATGATTGCGGCTTTCTCCCGCGCCGTGGGTCGTGACCTGCCGTACAAGCTCGCGCCCCGCCGCGCCGGAGACGTAACGAACCTGACTGCGGATCCGCGCAAGGCAAACGCCGAGCTCGGGTGGCGTGCCACGAGGGGGCTCGACGCCATGTGCGCTGATACGTGGAGATGGCAGAGCGGGAACCCGGATGGGTATGAGGGGTATCCGGCTGAGCCGCCGGAGGGGAGTGTGTTGTAGTGAGTGGTGATATATGAGAGGGAAGCAGAGAGAGAGAAGTGGGCGGTGTGTCATTGTAAGAGGTTTGTGGGATGCGGAGGGAGGGAAGATGGGAGTATCATGTTGATAGCGCACCAGATGTTGGTGCTTCCTTCCTTTATTTCCGCCCCGATCAATACTTTATTATTGGCACGACACTACACACGATAAAAGCTACCCACCTCAAATTCTTGCGAAATCGTCAGGATGCGACGGATCCCAGGATCCTTCATGTCCAATATGCAGAGTGTGAGGATTTCCTCTCCGACATTCTCCCATCCGTCGATCAAAAAAAAAAAAAAAAAAAACAA
>RBNI01003194.1:0-16448 GCA_003990745.1 Jimgerdemannia flammicorona
CCCCAACACCCCCCCACCACACCCTACCTCATCATCCCCCAATGGCGTCGACAGATCGATGCTCATCAGTCCCGAAGTGTCGGCGTCCAAGATCCCCGCCTTAGCCTTCTTGCCGCTAATCGCCGAGTGTGATCCGCGCTTCTTAGCGGGAGCGACCTCGTCCTCGCTTGCGGACATGGCGGCGCCCTCGGGCATCTCCTCCTCGGCGTAAATAATAGGGGCCGGCGGGGAAGGGGTGCGTGTCCTGCGCAAGGATCTCTTCTTTTTGGAATCTTTGATCTCCAGCTTCTTCGACGCGACTGTGTGGAAAGGAGGGTGTTAAAGCAAGGTCGAGGAGGAGCGGTTTTGGTATGCGGATCGGTCAAACATACCAATCTTGCCGGGACCAATCTCGTCCAGGTTCAGCTTCACGATGGGGATGGTGTCCACGTCAAAGTCGTCTTGTTTTCCCAGGCTCGCTGTAGACCCCTTCGTGGGCCGATCGGCGATGTAGTACGGGTCGTGCTTGAGCCGCTGAATGCGCTCCGCCTGACGCTGCACGTATAAAAACATGTAGGTCGTTTCAGTCTACTTTCCGAACCCACACCTACCCAACACCCGCAATCCGATCCATACTGACCTTCTCCCTCGACGTAGCCTCTTCCTCACTGTCCACAGCCTTTCCCTTCCTCCCTTTCTTCTTCCCCTTCTTCCCCCTGGACGTCTCGTCATGCTCATATGCGTACCCGAACGAGACCTCAGCCTCGCTCTCGGCACCGCTCTCAGGCAGGGGGTCGTTGATCCAGGCGTCCAGGTCCAGTCCCTCGGGGATGGGAACTTTCTTCTGTGCCTTGGGCGCCACGGGGTTCAACTCATACGAAAAGAAGAGGTTGGGTAGCGCTGTGAGGATCGGGTGCGCCGCCGTCAATCCAGAAGATTGCGCGCTCGAGAGCAAGTCCAGCGTCATGGTCAGAATTTCACGTACATTGCATGCCTGGTGGGGGATTGCGGAAATAGGTGTGTTAGGTGGATGGGAGCGTGGAACATACCATTTTTATAGGAATATAATCTATTTTGTCCTCCTAAAAAAATAATCTCACGTGCACGAATACTCACTCTCTCTTGCACCTCGAGATCCACGCTCCTGCAGAACATTCCAACCTTCTCCCTCAGCACCTCGGTGACCTTGACAAATTCAGACTGGACCTCAGCGTCCCACTGGTTAACGAGGGTGCTGGCCCAGTACGCATAAATCTTGAGGATGTTCTGCACGAAGACCGCCTGTGCCGTGGCCTGGAGTTTCGTTACGCCTGGCTGAAGGAGAAATTCGAGCGTCGCGGGAATGTTCTGCAGGTAGCTGGGGGATGATGTCGATGAGGGTCAAGGATGACAAGAGATCTGAGCAAGATGATGTGAGATAGTTTTGTAGAACTCACTTGCAGTACTCGCCGCAGATCCACGCCGCGGCGTAGAGGACTTCGGTATTCGAGTCTTGAAGGGTGGCAGTGTCGAGAAACTTGACATCGGATAGTATGCGAAACTATTACAAAAAAAAAAAAAATTCAGGAAAGCCCGAATTAATACCAACGCAGATCATAGGGTACATCGCGAAAAGATCACCTTTCCACCTCCCATCCTCCTGCACAAACCCACCCCCAACCTTTATCATCATATACCCACCATCATCTTCACACAATACGGCCTAACGCTCTTAACCCTAACTCCAACGTCCATGATCTGACCCGTAAGCACGTCGCCGACGCTAACGCCCGCGACATACGTGAGGTCCACAAGCACAGCGACATACCACTCAAAGTTGGTGACATAGGCGTATGCGTTCTGCGAACAGATGTAGATGATGCGGTGGATGATGTCAGCGCGGTACACAGGATCCAGTAGCGTCGACGGCGGGGGGTACGTTGTCGTTGGTGACCCATCGTCCTGATCGGGCGGGACAAGATGCGTCATAAGACGCTTCACAATGTCCACTAAGTTCTTTCGGTTCACCTGGAGGAGGAGTGAGGAAGGGCGGTGTTTAATATGGGGCAAATGGATGGAGGTGAATGGTGAGAGATGCACACGAAGATGTGGGCAAGGTGAACGGTCGTACCATGCCGACGATGAGATCGAGCGCGCGGATGCGGATGCTAATGTCCGGGTCGTCGATACATTCCAGGATGAGGTCCTTGTGCTCCGCGACAAGTTTAGGATGCGTCGGCAGAATCTTGCCTAGGGCAAGCAGACCAATGTATTTCACTGTAGCCCAAACGAGCGCCAATAAGGTTAGCCCTACAAACAATCTGACCACATGCTCACAAACTCACCTATGTCCAAACCAACATACTGCCCAAAATTCGTATGGAGCCAACAAACTCACAATTCTGATCCGTGTCCTCCAGGAATTTTCGCAGCTTGGACACGCACATGGCGGCCAGGGCAGTGGCCTGGTTCGGGTCTGCGGCGGTGGCGGCGTCGAGGAAGCCGCCGGTGATGACAGTATAGATGCACTCGTAGAGCAGAGACATGGCAGGCGTGGTCTGGATGAGGGTAGTGATAGGCGGGAGTAGCTTCTTGGCTAGACGAGGCTCGAGGGGGGTCAGGGCGCCGAACTAGAAGTAGAGGTGGAGGAGTGCGCGTCAGATAATTGGGAAGGGGCGACGCTGTGAGGAGGAGAAAAGGGTGAAGGAGGGTACAGACCAGCTTGATGATCTTGATGAGCATCCAGTTGTTGGAGGAGGTCGTGAGGATCTTAAAGAGTTGCGGTGCAAGCGAAAGGTAATTTTCTGGCTTCTTGCGCGCCAGCTCGCAAATGACATTCACGGCCGCGGAAACCACCGCTGGAACCGGTCCATAGAAACCCACAAAAACAGCCCATTAATAAATTACGTTGAGAAACACCATCCCGAAAAACAATCCTACACCTCAACTCAACCCGAAATAGCACGACATCACCCCACGCCACACTCACAAGGATCCGGATCCTCCAGCCGTTCCTTGAGCCTCCCGAAGCTCAGTCTCAGCCCCTCGGGGAACTTGAGGAAGACCTTGTATAGCACCAGCACGACCTTCTTGCGGATATACGGCCGCGAATGGTTCAGCATCGACACCAAGTCCTGGCACAGATCCCGCGCCAGATCCGGCGTTAGGATGTGCGAAAGCCCGTTAATCGTGATGCCGATGTCCAATGGGTTCGGCGAGCCGAGATCCTATGAGAGGTAGGGTATCGCTCGAATGAGGATGGAGCGCGTAGCCAACTAGCAGCAACAAGCAGTTCTTGAGGAATCCTCACTTTTTTTATGAGGTTGGTTGTCAGCATGAGCACGTCAGTATCCTGCTGGAAGGATTGCGCGGCCGCCAGGTAACCAGTGCGTTTGGCCAAGAATTTTGGCGAGGACATGACCTCGACGATATGGAACGAGGCCCAGGACATGTCGTATCCGAGCATTTGAAGCTACGAATTTAAAATCGCAAACAAGTACAAGCATAAGCATCAGCAGCTGATGGATCACGTTGACGCGTCACTTTTTTACTGTCTTTGGTTCGATAGGTACATATGTTAGCTTGGCGATGGCGACGGCCTTGATGTCCGGGTCATTGGACTTGCATTCCTGGCGGATCTCCTGGAGACATACTGCAATGTACTTTTGGTCATTCTTCTTGTTTGCGCGTATGCCTCGTATGAGGTCTGTGAGAGATTTCTCAAACATTTGTTGGTGTGGTGGGTCGAGGTCGAACAGAGGCTGAGTGAAATTCCAGATGTTGACGACCAGTCGTACCACATAGTCCTCGCGAGCCACATTCTCTGTGTGACGTCATCACCTGTCCTCCACTATATCAAGCCCTCCACTCCACCAATTTCGTTCCTCCTTGATCACGCATCAAATTCATGCCTACATCCCGCGTGAACCCCATGCCCTCCCTGCCTGACCCCATCACAATACCAAATACCCCCTTTTCTACCATGTACTCATCCCTTCTCTCTCCTCCCCCCACACAAAACCCTATTGCAACTCACCATGTCCAACCTCTTCAACCTCAAGTACCAGCTGGTCCAGTACGGCGTCCACCACAACAACCGCGTCAACATTCTCATCCATCTTGTCTGCGTCCCCGTCATCCTCTGGACTGCCATGGTATTTCTCGCCAATACCGGGCCTCTCGTCGACCCGGCCGCTCACGCCGGGCCCATCTTCGCCTGGATCCTGCGGGCGTTCGGGCCCGACGGAGCTCTGGCGCTGACTTTATTCTACGTTAACTACTACTTCCTGTTGGCGCCGGACGCGGCGGTAAGTTGCTCTGCCCCAGCAATGAGATTTTTTTATTATGGGAAAAGAAGTTAGAATGCTACTGATTCTTTTCCTTTGTACGATTCCACTTCCCACAGATTCTTTATATCCCCATCCTCTTCTTCATGAGCCTCACTGCTACCCAGTTCAACCATTACAACGCGAATGCCAACCAGATCGCGGCGTCCCTTCACATCGTCTCCTGGATCCTGCAGTTCATTGGTCACGGTCTGACCGAAAAGAGGAATCCCAAGCTGATGGATAACCTCGTCCAAGGTAGATTTTCGGCTGTTTATTCTTATGTTCGTTCTTATGTTCAGAGGATCCGACAAAACTCGTGAACACAATCTCTCTCCCGTTCTTTTATCCCACACAAACGTTCCCTTCCCACCTTAGCCGTCGTCCTAGCGCCCTTCTTTGTCTTCTACGAGATTCTCTTCGCCTTCGGCTTCCATCCGGAGCTTAAGGCGGAGGTACAACAGGCCGTCGACGCCGACATCAAGGCGTTCAAGACTGCGAGAGCGATCCCGATCATCAAGGTGAACTAGAAAGAGGGCGGGTGCCGCGGTTCATAGTGGTTTGAAGGGACTGAATGTGACGTAGTTCTCTATTGGCTTGTACGGCCACGGTGTGTCGTTTTATTATCAATTTTGTATCATAATCCGTCGAGGAATTCCGTAGGAAGTGATATACCCATGCGAATATACCTTTATTTATTACCTACATGTTCACCGTTTCGGAAAGTTCAACAGCTTCTACTATTCACCCCACCATCCTAATCCAACCCAATCAACACAGTAAGACGTGTTGATTAGGGAATCCTGTTTGTTTGGGGGGAGTAAAATCAAAAGAGTACCAGCGATAGCAAGCAGGGTGCCCATTTGCGGGTTATCGTCTTCCACCACCAAGGCATCCTATTTGTTTGGGCAAAAGAAGGGGAAGTAAGATCGGTACCAACGAATAGTTAGCAGGGTTTGTCGCCTTCTACCTGTTTGTTTGGGCAAAGGAAGGAGAAGATTGGAACGACCCATCCGGTTTATTTGGACACGGAGGGAGGTATGATCAGAATCGTATCAGCGATAGTAAAGCAGGGTGCCCGTTTGCGAGTTGCTGTCCTCCACCACCAGGGCATTCTATTTGTTTGGGCAATGAAAGGGGAAGTAAATCGGATCAGCACCAACGATAATAAGCAGGGTGTTGTCCCCGGCCACCGAGGGCATCCAGACTGGCCCTGTGTTTTGGGAGAGATGGAAAAATTTGGGAAGCGATCAGTCTGCATATCTCATTTTTTTTAAAAGTGCTTTGCTTTTAATACTCGCTCCCGCCTCTCTCCCGTTCCTTTCCGATAATTTTGAGTGAGTATTAGATTATGCATATTACGCGTCGAGGTCGAACTGCACTATCCCTCGGTTTCTTTGAAGCAAGCACATGCGCCGCGTACAAAGGCTAGAAAATTAGAGAAGTTTGGCGATCCCTTGTAAACCCCACAAAAGAGCAAAAGGGTGGACGGGCTGAAAGAATCGATTTGCAGAATGGGAAAAGGGGGTTCAGCAGTGGTGGGCGGATGGATTGAATCGGCTAACTGTAGCTAACACTATAGTTAGCTAGCTAAAAAAGCCAAGCCCCCTCCCATCAAGCAAAGATCCTCCGAGCGCATTGTGTCGTAAGGTTGTTCGGTCTGTGAGGAGCTCCTTCTGAGACGTGGATGTATCGAGTTTTTCACAACCCAATCCTTTTATAGGATTAAAGTTGACAGGATCACGTGCACAGACTATCATTAGGAGAAAATCTTAAATGCATGTAAGACTAACGAGCGCAGGAGGCAGGCGGGTTTCTTCCGACGGTTGGTGCTGTGGACTTTGGCCTAATGGACAGCGAGATATATTTTACGTGAAGAATTTTATTCCACTACGACAAACGTTGACCCCATCCGTACGCAAACACAGTACAGATGGGTTCACGATGGTAAGAATGAAAAAAAAAAAAAAAACAATAATCTACATAGAGAAAAAAAGGAATCGTGCGTGGAAAACAGACGAAGTACAAGACGAGAGAGAGCGCCGAAACGACGAGATTCATATGTACGATCACGAAAGTTCGAACGGACGAAAATGACGTCACATCGGACACACCCAAACACCTCCTTGTCTCCTTCCTTCAGATACTCGTTTTTTTTTTTTTCTTGTTAACAATCGGTATATGTGTCGCAAACGGTCTCAGTGTTAGATCTCCTTACTCGACGGTGACAGACTTGGCCAGATTCCTCGGGAAGTCGACATCGACGCCGTGGAAGACGGCGAGATGGTACGAGAGCAGTTGCAGCGGGATGATGGTTAAGATGCCCTGCAGGCAGTCCACCGTCCGCGGAACACGGATCGTCTTGTACTGCTCCGAGATACCCTCATCGCCCGAGTTACAGATGATGATAGGCTGGCCCTTGCGCGCCGTCACCTGCTGTAGGGCAGATTGTACCTTCTATATGATTGCGAATTAAAGGGGATGGGGAGGAAGGTGATGAGTGATAAATTCCCACGTTATCATAATGGCATACCTTGCAAAGACAAATCGAAACACCATATTAAACGATAGCCATCGATGACACCTACCGGGTACAACGAGTCCTTGGTCATGATAAGGATGACGGGCATGTTCTCATCGATAAGGGCCAAGGGACCGTGCTTGAGCTCGCCGGCGAGGATACCCTCGCTGTGCATGTACGAGACCTCCTTGATCTTGAGCGCACCCTCCAAACAGGTGGCGTGCTGGAAACCACGGCCCATGATGAGTAGTGACTTCTCCTTGGCGAGAGTGTCACGCGATAGATCCTGCAGGGATGAGTCGCCCCTGAGCACCTCCTTGATCTGGCCAGGCAGCGCATACAGACCGTCGATGATCTCATTGCGGCGTTCCGTGAGCGAGGTGCGGTCCTCCGAAAGCTGGATGGCCATCATGAGGAGGGCGATGTATTGAGATGTGTAGGCCTAGTGGTGTCCAAAAATAAGATGATGTGATATGCGTGTTCGATTATATTGGCATTTGGCATTTTGAAACCCGTTGCATACAGAATACAACCTAGATATATATATATATATATATATATATAATCCATACCTTGGTCGAGGCAACACCGATTTCGGGGCCGGCGTTGATGTGGACACCGCAGTGCGACTCGCGCGAGATGGAGGAGCCAACAGTATTGGTGACACCGACACAGAGGGCACCACGCTCGAGGCAGTAACGCATGGCGAGGATGGTATCGGCGGTCTCACCGGACTGCGAGACGAAAACGCAAACATCGTCGCGGAAGATGGGACACTTGCGATCCAAGAAGTCAGAGGCGAGCTCGACAGAGGCCGGGATCTCGGTCAACTCCTCGAAGATGGCACGGGTCTATGATGATGATATGAACGATACCAGTTGTTGATGAGTATGCTGTATGTATGCATCTATATGTTCACCTCCAATATATAATGCTTCCGCAACAATCAAGCCTTAAATCTCCGGCGCAATATACTTACGGCCAAGCAAGAGTGGAAGCTTGTACCACAGGCGATGAACACGATGCGCCTGCAGCGGCGGATGGTGGCGAGGTAAGCCTTGAGACCACCGAGGGTAACCTTGCGGGTGTCGAAGTTGACACGACCACGCATGGTGTTGACGACGGATTCGGGTTGCTCGTAGATCTCCTTCTGCATAAAGTGATCGAATGAGCCCTTCATGATCTCGGCCAACTCAATCTCGAGAGTCTGGATGGAGCGGACAGCCGACATACCATCGTCGCGGCGGAGACGGTGGATATGGAGCTCTATAGTGATGATGGATCGATGAGTTTAGGTCATATATAAATCCGGCAAAAGAGACCCTTTCCCAATGTCTCGGAATATGTAACACTTGATACGTACCACCCTCGCTGATGTGGGCGATATCATCGTCCTCCAGATACAAGACGCGCTTGGTGTGTTCAACGATGGCGGACGGATCCGAAGCCAAGAAGTACTCGATAGGCTGCGGGAGACCATCCTCGCTAAGGAAGGCGCGAGACTGGCTGCGGCGGAGCTTGCCACCACCGTGAACGGCGTCAGTTGGGGCGAGGAAGGAGGCTTCCGGATTGGGCTCCTGGGCGACTGTTGAGAAAGAAAATTCCAAGACTCCGTCAGAACCCTTTCCCAACTCCGCTCATGTTACACAAACCATCCATTATGGTAAACCCCGGGAAAACTCACTAGCGTCAGTCTCGCCAGCGAACTCAACGTCGACGAAGTCGACCTTGAGCTTCTTCTCGGTCTTGACACCAATCAAAAGAGGGGAACCGCGGCGGGTGGCGACGACCTCACCGGGGAAGTGGACGCTCTTGAAGATCAGAGCGAACGCGCCCTCCTGTAGAGATAGAAACGCGTGTTCAAAAAGGACGCGTTGTGACGTGAATAAAACCGCTTTCAATAATGGAAATATTCAAGCCCCTAGCCCAAATCACTTACCAACTCCTTGACGACACCCTTTATCAAAGCGGTGAAGGTTAGGTTGTTGTTGCCCTTCTGCGAGTCCCAGAGGTATTTGGCAAGCTTGGCGACCGCCTCGGTATCAGTCTCGGATTCGAACATGTAGCCCTTCTTCTCAAGAACGGTCTTGAGCTCCTTGTAGTTGGTGATGATACCATTGTGAACGACGGTAAACTCGTTCTTGGAGTCGGAGCGCTGGGGATGAGAGTTGACAGTGGAAGGCTGACCGTGCGTGGCCCAGCGGGTGTGGGCCATGCCGGTGTGACTGATGAACGTCTTGGTGAAGTCAATATCCTTCTGCTCGGCAATCAGCTTCTTGACAGCAGCGACCTTGCCGACTTGCTTGTAGATGAGGATCTGCCTCTCATTTTCACCATCGATGGCAAGACCTTAATGGGTGTCAAAATGGACGGATCAGCCTAATTCGATCTCATCCATTGGATCAGAAACTCCCGACCTCGTTTTTGTCACCAGTTTCGTGTGGTACTGAACTTACCTGCAGAGTCGTAACCCCTGTACTCCAGACGGCTGAGACCGCTGGTGAGGGTATCGATGATGAACTTGCGATCCTTCTCGACAAGGTAGTTGAGGTAGGCAAAGATTCCGCACATTTTGGAATTTGTTTAAGAAAGAGAGGGGGTAGGAAAAGAGGGTTGTGAATGGGGTATCGGGGCGAGTGTGTGCAGAGACAGAAGAGAGGGAGAGAAAGGAGATGTTTTTTTGACGGGGTATTCGCGCGTATATATATAGGGGCTTTTTTTCGCGCGGGTCAGTTAGGAAGGACCCAGATTAGCAGCTTTGATCAGGGGGGCTTGCTACGGCCAAATCAATTGGTCCCGCATCTGCCGCACATCGCTTGTCACTGCACCCACGCACCCACACCCGACTTTTTATCGCCTCCAGGCCCCCCCCCTTCACCGACCAATCCCACCGGTCCGAACGACCTGCCATGCTCCCCTCCTTCACACCCCCCCCCAAAAAAAAACACCACTCATGCTTTCAGTCATTCCTGTCCGCCAAAACATATTTCCCCCCCTCGTCTACTTCCACGTGACGGACCCACCTTATTCGAGAGTCTTCTTCCTTTTCCCTTCCCAGAACTCGGCAACATGAAATTAATCCAAAATATCGACCAGCATGCTGTTCGATTGCAGTTTTCGTCCACACCGCAGATCCCGTTCATATTCTATTTTCGCTTTTTATTTTTATCCCTTCTCCAATCCCGCTCTGCACCATACACGCGAACGCCGAGTCATTCACCCCACATGGCCCGTCAGGACAACGTGCACCAACCCTCAATCCGTGTCGAGGTCACAGCCTTTCTGGGTGCGGACTCTTCCTTGTTTTCCTCTGGCACTGCCAGTCACGGTCCCCTCGTGGACGTGCACCCGCGGAACCCCAGCAGATTGGCGGGACGAAGGTATGGAGCGCCAGTCCTTTGCAGATGTCGGGGCACCAACAGGCAGAACAAACAAAATAAACGGCGTCAAGATCAATTGATGTATAGTTCCGCCGGTATTTGTTTGTAGTGTCGCCGGTGTCGCCGGTGTCGGTTCTAGTTTTGACAGCCGAAACGC
Source organism: Jimgerdemannia flammicorona (assembly GCA_003990745.1). Classification (NCBI taxonomy): domain Eukaryota; kingdom Fungi; phylum Mucoromycota; class Endogonomycetes; order Endogonales; family Endogonaceae; genus Jimgerdemannia; species Jimgerdemannia flammicorona. Next base: position 10,342 of record RBNI01003194.1, read on the forward strand.
ATGATCAAAAAATCGTACACCACTGGGTCCTTTCGACGCCATCCTCCCTTCTGCCACACGGTGCACAGCCCATCCCTCTGACCCACACCGTGGTACCATTAGCTCGAACCTAATGGTTCCAACCATCGATAGTTGTCTTAGGCGCGGCCAGCTGTCCTACGCCACGGCCAGCTGACCTCTCCGGATGACGAAAGGACGATCCGGATTTATTTTTTTCTTTCGATCGCGTATCCATGTTTGGTTCGCGAAATGTGTCATAAAACAAGCCGTTTCATTTGCCACCTCCGCGGACCGTCATTGAATACACGCCGAAGCCGAATATCGGAATATCCAAGAAAGCCCTTTACACAAGAAAACTATCAATGCCTAGTGGTCGTTTCCACGGTAACGGTTGATCTAAATATACTTTGATCGAGATAACAACCCCGCACTCGGGACGGTCGCGTCGCGCACCTTCCGATGATGCGATTTGGTGCGATTTGGGAAGCGCATCGTATACATACGTACATGAGCCGCACCCCTGAGCCGATCATCTTATCAGCAGCGGAAAGATAACGCCTTTGGATCCGATCGGGATTACCGCACGAGGCGCCATGCTGCGGTTTGCGTTCCTCTACTCATGCAACGTCCATTATTGAGCGTGAAGATCGACGGCTTAGCCATCTCGTGCTTTATCCCGCGCGACGCTATATTTTCTCTGGACTGCATGATCTAGCAACCTTGATGCAAAACAGCTCATGTGTAATTCATTTGCATGATGTATAGTGTCCCATGATGAATTGGTGATTTATTCGACGAGCCCACGATCGATATGATGGCATGGCCGAAAGAGCAAACGCAAACGGCGGCGCAGGATATGTTGACCTAATTTGGGTATCAGTATTGAATAAGCCAGCGGTACCCTGGACTGTAAGAGGAGCATTATTCCCTGTTTAGCATTTGGGGGTCGGTTCGTAAATTCTTATCCTTGCTTAATATGACATCGTCTGGCAATGATATCTTCGACACTATCTTTTGCTGCGGAACAAACGGTTTTGTGAAAATTTGGCTGAAGGCGAAGGGTGTTGAAATTTAAAAATAATAGACTATGTGAGATGTATAAACAACAGAACTGTAATACTGTAATACAATACTGTAGTTTGTGTCATCACAATTAGGGTGACGTCATCGACTTTGCTTGTGACAATCATTTGCAAAAACCTCTTCGAGATCAACATCAACAAAACCACCACTCTACCACGGGTACCTCCAAACATGGACTTCTCGAGATACAACGCCGCGGAGCAGGCCCAGATCCAGGCCATGGTCGAGCAAAAGCAGGTGAGTTTCTGGTGTTATCTGCATGGCATTCATATAATGTATTGACGTTCTTTTGTGTTTTCTCGCATTCCTGCAGATGAAGGATTTCTTGAAAATGTATCAGAACCTCGTCGAAAGATGCTTCAACGACTGCGTTAGCGACTTCTCTTCCAAGGCGGTATCGACGAAAGAGGTAAGCATCTACAGATCCTCTTGTCTTTGATACCTGGCGCCTTTCTCGCCGCTCTCCAGCTGGCGAAGGACATGCCTAAAAATTCATTACCATCTTCCAGCAAACCTGCATCACCCGGTGCTTCGGCAAAATTCTTGGCGCCTCCGAACGCGTGGGTGAGCGTTTCAGTGAGCTGAACCAGCAGATGATGATGGGTCAGCAGCAGTAAAAAAAAGAAAAAAAAAAAAAAAAAAAAAATAGGCTCTTCTGCGAGCATCTTGCGTTGTATATAGCCCCTTTGATGTTTCGCTGGATCAAATAGACGCTTTCTTTGGTATGCGACAATCGCTGTTACATATCCTTTTCGAATGCTGCAAGCGGCAATAAACTTTCCTCATCCAATGGCCACTCTGATCACCGCCACCCGCGAATCTCACATCGTAAATATCAATATAACATGTCCCTTCCACCGCGGCTCATGGTACCTGGATAACGTTGATACTCAGTATGGGATCTGACCGTTGTGGAATGAAAAACAGACATTAAGTGATCTCTGATGCAACATACAAAATCATGCAAGGAACATAAACTCAACAAAAGGCGCTTCCACAGGTGCGTAAATTCCCTGGTCACATACGTCATTCGTAGTATAAGTAATGTGATAAACAAGCTGAACACTGCAACCATATGACCAGTATTTAAGGAGATTTCTGTTAAAACCATGGTTAAGTTCTGAGATAATGGTAGTTCTTATCTCAGAACCACCATTATCTCAGAACCACCATTATCTCAGAACTATCGTTTTGACGGAAATCCCCTCATCTGTGTAACAGTGGTGCACACGCCACCATTCCAAGAGTCTTCGTCTCGGCGCGATGAAGTGCACGGCCTGAGTTACACAATCTCTCATGTCATGTATAAATTTCGCCATTCTGGTTTTCTTTTCACTTCACTTCTCTTCACGTCCGCTCTATCTTTTATTTTTTCACAACCTCCCCCCCAAATACCACAACAAGAAACATGTCTGGGAGTACGTGTTATGATATGTTTCAAGCTTTTTCTTACATCTGTGGTTGTATCTATGCGACTGTGGCCGATTTACCCTCGCACGCCAAGACACGCACCTCGCCTTACGTTTCTCTTCCGAAACTTCTGGCAACCTTCAGGTTCGAAATTACCTCATCGTCTTCAAAAACCCAGTTTCCCATGAAGTTATCGACAAGTATGCCGATAACGTCACGGCTCAAGGTTCGTGTTCCGTTTTCCTTCAACCACGCTTTACGTCGTCGTTTGTCCGCTTTAAGCTAACAGATCGGCCTTCTTGTCGTTTTTAGGTGGTGAGATCAAGCACAAATACAAGAATGGAAAAATAGCTTCGCCTGCATCCTTCCCGATTCTTTGCTCAGTAAGTATTTTCGGAATCGACCTCTTGTCCAAGGAATAAATATAGCATTACGTGTATAGGTTATGTTAGGATAATAGTATCCCTGGAACTTATGAACGAGAGAATGGGGATATACTTTGATGTGCTATCGGTCTTCATCTCATCATCTGCGAATCAACCTGGCCACCCTTTTTACCCTTTCATGTTCTCGTCGTCTCACAATACCTTTCTCCCTCCGTGTCCATCCCTTCGTAGCCTCCTTCGTCGGGAACAACGATGTCGACCACATTGAAAACGACGGACCCATGTCGGCTTACGGAGCATTACGAAGAAGTAAGAGGTCGAATCTACTGAGAGAAAAGGGCGTATATTTGACAGTGTCAACTTTCGCCAGTCGTTTGGCATGATATCTTCGTTGGGTCCCGTATCATGTTTCCAAAGGGTGTTTGACTTTGTCGTAAATAAATATGTTTTACAATTCGGATAACATATTTATTTTGTGATGCAGAATGGTTGGCAAACGATGTTGGGATCACGTGACCGAAATCATAGGATGGATCTTTCGGCAGGTTCACCGATACGTTGAAGCCCTTGGTTAAGCAGCATATGAATGGGATATGTTTGATATTCTAGTTTATTGTTCAACTCACGTACATATTCAACCGCCATAACCGCGGCCTCACGCGACATGAAGGATCTGATAGTGACTTTGACAATTTATCCAAGATATCAAAGATCTGGAACCGTTCAGATCATTGCCGCAGCCCAACTTGGAAATCTCCTCCATCCTGACACCATGGTCTTCAAGCTTTCTACTGAACCTGGAGATCAGCAAGGAAGAAGAGTGGGTTTACGGAGGTATCGATAGCATGTGTCAAAGTGTTTGCGGGATTTTTATGCCAAAAAGCAATTTCGCTCGATTTTAGTGGAGGCGCAATCGGTAGCGATTCTTGTTCTTTTCGGTGTGTGGTAATAGTTATGGTCAATTGTATTATTAATGATGAATACATTTTATGCAGGTCGAGGATTAGCAGCCATAAAAATGAGATCACGCAAACCCCAGCTGACGAGGGCGACGTTGACAATCGCTGGGATTTTTTTTTTTAAAAAAAAAAAAAAAACTAAATATGTGCTTACACACTGCAACAAATAATAATAATAATAATAATAATAATAATAATCAGAGTCGGTGGTGCGAACTTTTATTTCTAACCGCTCCGAAGCCAACAATACGTTGAGGGAACCACTGTCTTTACCAGTGCAATTCATAATATGGGCTTGATCGTTTATAAATACCGGAGATCTAAGTATAAGGATTTCAATCCACACTGCCTCATATTCTCTAGATGAGAAAGAATCAAACATGATGTCATGTATCATTCTATCAGTATATAACACAAAATTCTATATGGCAGTGACGATATTATGGGTTAAAACCATATGAAATCTATTTTGTTATAAACGAGTTCAATTTCAAGTCACACCGGAGGAAGTAACTTTTTAAAAGTAGCCGCCTCAATTGATTAAATTGATTGGCGTGCACATACGGCATGACGCAATGAGAAATTGAAAGAATCATCAGTCACTTGAGTTACACAATCTCTCATGTCGCGAAAATCATAAATTTCGCCATCCTGGCTTTCTCTTCACGTCTGCTCTATCTTTTATTTTTTCTCACACACCCCCCCCCCCCCCAAATACCACAACAAGAAACATGTCTGAGGGTACGCCTTATGATACGTTTTAAGCTTTCTCTTACGTTTGTGGTTGTATCTATGAAGTGTAACCGCTTTCTGCGACTGTGGCCGATCGACACTCGCACGCCAAGACACGCACCTCGGTTTACGTTTCTCTCCGGCAACCTTCAGGTTCCGGAAAGTACATCGTCGTCTTCAAAAAGGGTACTCCCCAAGAGACTATCGACGAGTATGCCAGGAGCGTCACGGCCCAAGGTTCGTGTTCCGCTTTCCCTCAACCGCGCTTTACGTCGTCGTTTGTCCCGCTTTAAACAAATCGGCCCTCTTGTCGTTCTTAGGCGGTGAGATCAAACACAATTACAAGCATGGAATCAAAGGCTTCGCCGGTACCGTTCCCGATACTTTGCTCAGTAAGTATCTTTGGAATCGGCCTCTTGTCCAAGGAATAAATATAGCATTCACGTGTATAGGTTAGGTTAGGATGATAGTATCCCTGGAACTTATGAACGAGAGAATGAGGGGATGTGCTTTGACGTGCTATTGGTCTTTATCTCTCACCAACCTGGCCAACCTTTTACCCTTTCATATTCTCGCCGTCTTACAATATCTTTCTCCCTTCGTATCCATACCTTCATAGCCTCCTTCGCCGCGAACTCCGTCGCCGATGACGCCGTTATCGACTACATTGAACCCGACGGACCCGTGTCGGCTTATGGTTCGACCATTGTGAGGAAGTAAGGGTCGAATCTACTGAGAGAAAAGGGCGTAGATTTGACAGCGTCGTCTTTCGCCAATTGGTTTGGGATGATATCCTTGTTTGGTCCCATATCATGTTTCCAAGGAGGTGTTTGACTTTGTTGTAATAAATATATTTTACAATTCGGAGAACAGATTTATTTTGTGATGCAGAAAGTTGGCAAACGACCTTGCGATGATCCGGGTCACGTGACCAAAATCACAGGATGGATTTTTCAGCAGATACTGGAGGTTAAGCAGCATATGAATGGGTACATATGTTATATATTTAGTATATTGCTACATATTCAACGGGTCGCCATAACCGCGGCCTCGCGTGATACGAAGGATCTGATAGTGTCTTTGACAATTTTGAAAAACAATATCCAAGCCCACCAACTTGGAAATCTCCTCCATACTGACACCATGGTCTTCAAGCTTTCTACTGAACCTGGAGATCAGCAAGGAAGAATAGTGGGTTTACAGACGCATCGATAGCATGCGTCGAAGTGTTTGCGGGATTTTTATGCCAAAAAGCAATTTCGCCCGATTTAGTGGAGGCGCTTGTCCTTTCGGGTGTGTAGTAGTAGTTATGGTCAATTGCATTATAGGGATTTTCATTGTCCAGCTCAAAGGAAGATGGTAATGATGGATACATTTCATACATTTTATGTAGGTCGAGGATTACAAACCCAAGATGACGGAATAGGGAAGAGGGCGACGTTGACATTCGCTGGGATTTAGAAATCAAATATGTGCTTACCTGACGAAACAAAAATAGAAACCAAATGTGCTTACATACCGCCCAAAAAAAACAAAA
>RBNI01003195.1:0-16447 GCA_003990745.1 Jimgerdemannia flammicorona
AGCACAAGAAAGACAAGGACCAGAACAAGCACACATATACCATTGGAGAAAACTTTCCCCTGGAGGAACAACTTCTCAAGATCCTGCACCAGAATGAAGGAGTACTTGCTACAGACTTCAGGGATATCCACAACCAAAAACCCAAGTACTACCATGAAGTTGACACTGATGATACCAAGCCCATCTACCAGAAAGCCAGACCTATACCACCTGCCTACAGAGAGTGGCTGCAAGCAGAACTCAAGGAAATAGAAGAAGCCGGAATCATCAAGCAAGCTATTAGCCCCTGGGCCTCACCCATTGTCCTTACCCCAAAGAAAGAAAATAAGCCTGGAGAGTTTGCACCAAGACTCTGCATTGACTACAGGAAACTCAATGCCATCACTAAGAAGGATAGGCAGCCCTTGCCAAATATTCAAGAAATCCTTACCACTCTTGGAAGTGAAGCCAAATACTACACCACCTTGGATCTATTCTCAGGCTTCCATCAGATCAGTCTCACTCAAGATACCAGTGAGAAATCAGCCTTCATCACACCTGACACCACCTATATCTATCTGCAAATGCCATTTGGAATGTGCAATGCCCCAGCAAGTTTCCAGCGAATGATGAACAGAGTCTTCAGCAACAAGATTGGAAAATAGCTCTTTGTCTATGTTGATGATGTGATTATCTTCAGCAACACTACATGGGAATATGTCGATCACATACAGCTAGCCCTCAAGAGGCTCAAGGAGCATGGCCTCTACATCAAGCCCAAGAAATGCAAGTTTGTAGCTCAAGAAATTGCCTACCTAGGACACCTCATCAACCAGACTAGAATCCACATAGACTCTATGAAGATCGAGACTGTTGTAGCCTACCTGAGACCCAGAACAACCACAGAAGTCCATGCCTTCCTTGGACTGACCAGCTACTACAGAAGATTCATCAAAGGATACTCCAATATTACAGCACCTATCTACGAGCTACTGAAGAAGGAGACCAAATTTGAATGGACCAAGAAGTGCCAAGAAACCTTCAATGAACTCAAGACCAGGTTGACCCAAGCACCTATCCTCAGAAGACCAGATTAGAACCTAGAATTCATCCTGTAGACAGATATAAGCACTATAGGACTTGGAGCAGTCCTAGCTTAGAAGAAAGATAGATATGAATATGTCATCTCCTATGCAAGCCAAGGTACCCGCGAAGCAGAACAAAACTATGAGTTATGCAAGCTTGAATGCTTAGCAGTAGTTTGGACAGTAGACAAGTTCCACTACTATCTAGCTGGAAAACACTTCACCATCCAAACAGATCATTCTGCTCTTGTCTGGCTATTCCACACTCTGAACTCCAAAGGAATATATGCCAGATGGATCTACAGGCTGTAAGAGTATGACTGTACTGTCAAGCACTGCTCAGGAAAGACCAACACCAATGCTGATGCACTCTCAAGGATACTCTAAAATACCCCCATCAAGATTATTCAATATGAATAAGGAGCTATACTATGGATTAATCAGCTATCTTGGGTAGTGGAAAATGCCCAACCACCTCAAACCCTGGACAATCACCATCATCAACCAGACTTGGAAATAGTTTGAATTGGATAACACTACACTTAGAAAAGGAGAAAAGCTAGTAATACCCAAATACAAGAAGTATCAAGTAATGAAGGAAGTACATGAGCAAGGATATCTAGGAGGAATCAATACATATGATAAGGCAAGAAGAACCATGTGGTGGCCCAAGATGAAAGAAGACCTGTGCCAATTTGTCAAAGGGTGTGACAAGTGCCAAAAACAGAAACAAGATCAGTAAGACCAGACACCTGAGTCATCAAGAATTGAGCCTATCCCCTTCCACTATATTGCAATGGATATCATTGGACCACTACTAGTAACACTATCAGGAAACTGCTATATTATAGTTATTGTAAACCTCTTCACTAAATGGATAGAGGCAGGAGTATTACAAGAAGCCAATGCTCTCTCTATAGCTGACTTCCTGCATCAAGAAATCATCTACTGCTACAAGACACCAAAGCAAATCACAACAGACCATGGCACAGAATTTGTCAATGGATTCCATGAGATAATGTATCAGAAATACAAGATCCAGCACATCAAGACCACTGCGTACCACCCTCAAGGAAATGGACAGACAGAGAGAACCAACATGACCCTCAAGAACATCCTAGCGAAGATCTCAGAGATATATGAGAATTGGGATAACTATCTCCCAACTGCCCTCTCTATCCTATGAGATATATGGTCACAGAGCACACACTTTATCCCAAGAGAGCTGCTTTTCAGAGAAGAAGATTCTGATGGAACCTCAGCCACAAATCTAGACCTAACTTGGAGATAGGTTGATGCAGAAATCTGGAGACTACACCAAATCAGAAAGAAGGCTGAAGATTACATCACCAAGTCACAAGTGCTGACAAGAAAGAATGTGGAAAAGAATCACAAGGCCCTAGAACCCATCTGAATCAGAGAAAAGGTTCTACTATATTGAAATATGGTAAAAGCCTCATAGTCATGAAAACTGGAGCCCAAATGGGAAGGACTCTTCTATGTGCTAGATATCAAGGGAATTACCTTCTGGCTTAGAAAAATCTCAGAGACCATACTGCCTACCATGGTACATAGGAACAGACTTAAGAAGTACCATGAACCTATACAAGAGAAGCAAAATGTAATGACCACCCATGAGGTTCTAGTCTGTGAATTGTAACAGCATATCCTGTGATCAGCAGGCAATTTGTCTGAACTATTCTCTAAGGGATATGGTACTGGCAACTACTCATTCATGAGACTTTCAAAGTCAGAGGAGTTCGAACCATCAACTGATTGGTCAAGATCAGAATCAGGCCCTTGCTCTATATGAAGAGAGTGACTCTTCACCATCATGCCAAAATACAAAGAAAAGACGCCAGCCTATAAATACCACTTTTCGACCCCTTGCCAGAGGTTATGGGATCAGCAAATTTTTCAGGACTGGACCAATGAATAAGGATGCTCAGGAAGATCCTTATTTAGGAGAAAGATGTAATAGTGACCTCAGAATAATGACATCAGCACAGGAGACAGCCTTTCCTTACAAGCCACCAGATTGGAGCACAAGAAGATCATACAGCATATGAGATGAGCAATGATGACCAACTGTGAGTCATTGTGACCACAGTACAAGCATCTTGAAGAATATAAAAGAAGGATCAAGGAACTGCAGTAGCAGCAACCAACAAGAACCACCAATCCCAAAATAGCTCAAAGACTTACCACAAATGAAATACCTACTGCCTGCCAAACCTCAAGTTCAAGGAACCACCAAGACACCTCGGTTGAAGAAAGGATATTCCAGGACATCAGAAGAGCCATGGGGACCTACTCAAGAAGGACTTCCAGTGTTAACCTGGGTACTGCAGATCTCTATCACTTTATCCTCTACTGCCATGAGATGGAAACAAGGATCACTATTACTACCGAATGCCTCTAAATGTAGCAGGAGTATGAAATAGGAAACCTTTTCTGCTGGGAGTTCTCACAGGCCAGCACTCAAGAGCTACAAGATACCACTCCCATAGATATATATGAAACAAGGATAGCTAAAAAGATCTATCAGATCTTCAGGCATGCACCATAGTTGATCCCCAACTTGGAGTATGTTAGAGTCTCAGACTTCAGAGACCTGTCATCCTGCCATATCAATGCGCTAGAAGTCAGAGTGGCTACAGAAGCCCAGTCCACTATCACTCTCAACAGCAAAGAAGTAGAAGACTTCTGGCATCCTATCCTTCAGAACAACCCAGACCAATTCCTGCAAGGATTGATCTCAGTATTCTAAGGCCCAAGCATCCAGGTTAGACCTCTCTAAGACCCCACATTTGTTCCCTATTTTGTGGAAGAGAATCTCATAGACTAGAGAGCTCCAGATCCCCTTGTTCCCAATTTCCCCGCCACAGCCAAACATGATGATGTCATCAGTGATGACATCATCCCACATGACATCAACATACATGAGATGTGTGATAAAGCATACAAAAATGATGAATTCACAGATCTCATCTCCTTCAGTAATGATGATGATGAGAATGAAGCCCCCATGGTCCTGAACTTTCTGCTCTAAGTTTTTTATTACACTGGATAATGCCAGCACCAGTATTCTCATGTAACACTGGATAATACCAGCACTGGTATTCTGAGGTGACACGAAATTGTTCCAGCACTGGCATTTTGATATGATACTAAATAATGCCAGCATCCTGAACCTGTACAACCATCAGTACTGACCCTGGAACTTAGTAGTTTTAGTTATTGGAATTTATATTTAGCTTTATATCTTAGTGACTATTGAATTATATTTTGTATAAATACCCCTCTTATTTCCTCTGAAATAAAGTCAGTTAAGTTTCAGTCAAGTTCACCTACACACTTTCTTGCAAGTAATCTAAGAGATAACAAGACAGTTAAAGATAAGAAGTTTGAGGACTATAAGACCTTGGAAAGGCACTCCAATAAGAACTTGCTTATAACAAACTTGAGTTAGTCTAAGAGATACATCTTGAAGAGAATCTGGTGTATTTGAAGGACTTAGCGACTACTACATGATAATATTCAGATATAGAAATTTGAATAGATATTTTTATATCAAAAATAATCTATTCAGGGAGAAAATGTGATATATAGTATAAAATAAAAATAGAAAATAGATATTTGATCACAGTATCTGAATTCTTACAAATAGTAGTCATATTTTCACAAATATAGAAAATTTACAAATGTAAAAATTCTACAAATATAGAAACTTTACAAATGTAGAGATTTTACAAATATAGAAGATCTATACTTATGAAAAGTAACTCATAGGAAATATAGTTATAACTTAGTCACCTTATAGCTAGCAAACTTATATAAATATTCCAGTATTTAGAGTGAATAAACCTCAGTCAGTTTAACTCCAAAAAAATAAGTCTTCTTTATATACTCTTTCTCCTTTATATAAATTTCAGAATCTACTATACTTATATAGTTATATATCTACTATGTTACAATATATTATATTGGCTAATAGTTGAGACTATAATCAAACTCCATTCTAATTATTTGAAAAAATATATTATTATTAGATATATTGTCTATTATTATAATCAATATCTAGAATAAAAAATCAATAATTTAAAATATAAAATAACTATTTTTTGAAAACTCAATCTTTATCAAAAATTCAACCTTTTTTAAAAACCTGATCTTTTCAAAAACTCAACCTTTTTTGAAAACTCAAATCTTTTTCAAAAACCTAAAAAAATCCAATCTTTTTTTGAAAATCCAATCTTTTAATCTTTTTCAAAAACCTAACCTTTTTGAAAACCTGACTTTTTTTTTAAAAACTCAATCTTTTTTGAAAACTTGACCTCTTTATATACTATTGTCTGTATATCAAAATCTCAAATACAGCTTTCAAAGATATCAGTAAGATTTTTATCAGAATGAGATCCTGATAGCTAGTGCTCTGAACAAATAAAGTTGATCTGGATGAGATTTGATTCAGATTCGACATATGATGGATTCAAATCAACTTGGATTGGTCTCATGATCTGATCTGAATTGATCTGGATTGATCCATCTGGATTGAAATCTTTGGTGACATTACCCTTTCTTTTGTTCATTTCACTCTTGTTTTTTTTTTTTCTACCACACTTTAGTGATATCACTCTTTTCTTTGTTCTCTCTTTTTTTTTTATTCTTTTTCATTGTTCTTTTCTGCTATATCATGAGCAAACAAAACAGCAGCCCTTAATTCATATGTTGGTCCAGTCTACTCATTTTTCACCCTACAATGATCATCAAAAGAGAGAGTATTTGAGGTAGAAATATACTCTCTGCTGACAATATTAGATTCTTTCTCATATAGACAGTACACAAGCTGCTCATCAAGAGCCAAAGAGATGACAGCAGTGGTGATGGCAACAGTGATGGCAATGGCAATGGTAATGGTGATAGTAGAGATGAGGGTGAATTCTGGTAATAACTCATGGCAGCCCTTCAGACCTCGGAATTTACAGACCTCACAGCTATATATACAGCAGTCTTTTTGGAGCAGCTGATAGTAGATGTAGGTTGCTCTTTTCTGCTGCTACTTTTTACTTGTTTAAATTTTCCCAGCATGACCTAATTCATCTCATGCTCTTCTTAGGGTCCACAGCTCTATGGTGAGATCTGCTGACTTTATTCACAATATCTGGTCAAGATGAAGAAAGGTTGGAGGATATTGCAGGGCATGTCTTTGGTAACTGAGCTGTTGAGTCAATGCATCACATGGTGGAGGTCTTAAAAGGAACAGAAGCAAGCTTTTGTGAGCAATCTTGTGTAACTTATGCAACTTGTCAGTATGCAACTCATTGGCATACGGCTCACTCACTCACTCACTCATGCTCTTTTTCTGAAATATCCATCTCTGTGTTTTATTTAATTTCATTTTTTATGTGGTCTCCCCCTAAAAAACACCCACACCTGTACACAACCCACCCGCATACAACTTGCCCACATGCAACCTGTCCACACACAACCCATCCACATGCAACCCATCTACATACAATCTATCTGCACACTTATCTTGGTCTCTCAGATCAGGGCTCAGTTCTATTGGAAAGGAGAGTTCAAAGTTACCCAAGTTCAACTATGTCTGGCATCTGATCAGATAGAGAAATTCGAGGACAAGATGTTCAGCATGAGCAGTACCAGTATCATCATCAAGGCTTGGGGGTCTATATTTGAATCAGAGCCAATTGTTCTCGACCAAGGGATCCATTGGCCAGCAATAGTAACCAATGACAAAGAGAACTATATCTTTATTAACAAATGCAGAGAAGTGGTTATGATGATGGTAAGGAACCTCTATAGTGATGAGCTTTACTGCCACATCAATGAGATTTGTGAGGATTGCATCAAATACCAGGTGGTAGGAAAGAGGGGGCGAAAAAAGCAAGGAGGGGGGGTTTGGACGGGAATTGGGTATACTTCAATACTGGCAAAGGGTGGGTTCCAGAGTTCCAAAATCCCCCACACTCATCTCCCTTTTTTTTTTTCTCCTCCTCAGATAAATCACACTCTTTGCCGACATACTCTTTTTGATACAATTTCAGAGATGCATAAGATTCTGTACCCCTACCAGAACTTTAGAAGTGCCATTAAAGAGCAAACTGTATACAAGCACAATACAGCCTGTATGGCGATGGCAGCTATGATCTGGAGTTCTTTGAGCAGATTGGTAGAGCATATATTGGTGGTAATCTCAGCACAGCTGTATGTACATTCTTGGTACAATTTAGCATGCCATATGAGGTGAGGAGCTCTGCTTTTTTGGGGTGCTACAGCCTGGGGGGATTCTGTGGCCCAGGGGGTTTCTGCAGCCTGGGGGGTTTCTGCCCCCCTACATGCAAAAAAGACTGACCAGTTGCTATCTATTTTGACAGGTTTCTAAGCCAGGGCTCTCAGAGCTGGACCAAGAGCAGGTATCCACCAGCACAGCCTGGCAGTATGAGGTCCTGGGCCAAGAGTTCACCCAACTGTATACTTATGTCACATCAGAATACATCAGGTACAATGTTTCTCTGCCCATACACACAGATAACAATATCACTCTAGTAATATTTTATGTCCTAGAAAGGAAGGACCCAATCTGGGAGAATAGTGAAGGAGTCTGGTATGACCTCACCTATGGTTTCGAGGTCCTGTTTGCAGCCAACATGGCCATCCTCTTCTAACCATATGACTACCATAGTACTGTCACCTTCAAGGAGAGCTCAGACACAACAGTCATCATACTCACAACAGATGATAGGCTCATCAAGGCCTGGGACCGGTGGGTGGAGTAGTTTTTGTGAGGGTTAGACAATCTTTTGCAAGGGATAGGCAGTCTTTCATGAGGGTTAGATAGTCATTTTATGTGAGTTGGGCAGTTATTTTGTGTGGGTTAGGTAGTCTTATGTAGGGGGTGGGACCAGGCACCTCTTCTATAGTACTAGCTTAGCCATTATGCAGGGCCCTACTGGCCCCTTGGCCCTGCTCTATAGTACCACTGGTGCAGCACTGCGGCATAGGGCCAGAGTGCCCATGAGACCCAAACCAGTGATGGGGCCCAAACCTGTGGTGGACTTCGACTGCCGGAAGCACCCTCCGACTGCCAGAAATACCCTCTGACCACCAGAAGCACCCCCCGACTGCCAGAAGCATCTTCTGACCACCAGAAGTACCCTCTGCCCTGGACTCCTTGGCGGCTTGGGGCTGCCCCTATGCCACTAGTGGAGGGCCACAAATTTTGCATGCTCTCTCTGTCTGCCCTGCCCATCCCAGATACTTGCAGCTTAGGACTGCCCCTTGCTACCAGTGGAGGGCTACAAATTTGCATGCTCTCTTGCTGACCCTGTGCCCACCAACCCCACTGACTGACCCTGCCCACTGACTCAGGTGCTGACAGCTTGGGGCTGCCCCTCACTGCTGGCAGAGGGCCACAAATTTTGTATACTCCCTCTACCTGCCCTACCCATTCCAGATACTTGTGGCTTGTGACTGCCCCTTATTGCCAGTGAAGGGCCACAAATTTTGCATACTCCCTCTACTGACCCCATGTCCACCAACCCCACCAACTGACCCCACCTACTGACTCGAGTGCTGATAGCTTAGGGCTGCCTCTTGCTGCTGGCAGAGGGCTGCAAGTTTTGCATGCTCTCTCTGCCAACCCCCCTGACCAGGACACTTGCAGCTTGGGGCTTCCTCTTGCTGCCAGCAGAGAGCTACAAATTTTGCATGCTCTCTCTGCTGACCTGCTCACCAACCCAGGCACTGACAGCTTGGGGCTGCTCCTTGCTGCTGGCAGAGGGCCACAAACATTATACACTCTCTCCACCACTACCGCCAACCCCACCGACCACTGGCCACTTGAGCTGCAAACTCCAGGCTGAGTCCTCAGAGTTTTTTACCTTTTTATTATTTGAAAGATATTAAATATTCCACAAGGCCAACTAACTTATCCATGAACCCCCAGGACTTGCCAAATTTTAGCAGCCTGAGCCCCACCAAGACTTTAGATACATATATACCCAGATTGTCTCAGCATTCAGTGCATACCTCTTTGGGGCAATGAGGTCTACCCTATCTGAGAATACCTCCTTGACAGGAGTGCTGGAGGCAGGAATCACCAGGTAATCCTGAGCCATGCCACACAGACTGGGGAAATCCATTTGATGCAGCCTCATGCCCCAGTGGGTAGAGTAGTGGTTAGATTGGTGGGTTAAATTGGCCCAATGCCCATCTGATAACGCCCACCTAACAATCCACCTTCTACCAGTTGAGCACCTCTGTGTCCTCCAGTAGGATCACACAGTCACTGGTGAGATAAATGGTAAGTTTGTCTATTGATAGCAGCTCTTCCACTGATGGCTCTCTCTTCCTCTTTCTGCTGAAGTAAATGTGGGACAGGAGGGATCCCTCAGCATATTTGTCCAGACTTTGGCTGGAACCTTGCAGTGGCACATAGTTTTTCCAGTATACTTCAATTACAGCCTACTTGGTTCTCTCAATAAAGTGCTGCTCCCAGCCCTGATCTTTATAGTATTGTAGCTTTAAGCATGGGTCCAGCACTATTTGAAGAAGAGGAAATAGTGAGTTTTTGCAGGAGTTTCTCTGTTTTGGAAGGGGCAATGGCTATATGCTGATATTGACATATCTGTACTAATTGAGTATACAGCAGTATCTATTTGGGAGTAATACTTTCTGAGCTTGCTAAGAGCAATCTCCATGGCATCTCTCTGATCCAGGCTCAACTGTAAATCACCACAACCCTCCAGCCTGTCCTTGAGCTTGTCCTCTAGCCAATTAATCAGAAGGTTGTATACTGGTATTGCTGAGCTTATTATCAGGATCGTTTGTTTGACTATATCCTTCATACAATCATCAAAACACTGGCAGTTATATGTGGTGAGGTATTGCATTGTATAGAGGCAGACAAAATGAGTGTGGAGGCTGACAAAACAAGTGTAGAGCCAGAGCAATCACCACTTACTTCCAAAACTCTGACAACATTCCTAAGTACGTCCCACTTGCTTTCACCTAGAGCCTTGGCCCATATTTCCTTGTCGGCAGCCACTGTTGAATCTATTGGCTTTTTTTGTTTTTTGTTTTTAAAATAAATCTGCAATTATCTGAAACAAGTTGCTTCAGCCAACTAAAGAAAAAAAGAATGCATACTATAGCAAACTCCAGTGCATGCTGGATCATTACAAATGTTGAGTTCCAATATGTACAGATGTCCAATATAAGCTCTTTCAGGGCTAAACTAATTGCCCTACACTGTGCAGCAAATTTGTCTTATCATTGTAGGGATGATCAGACTGACACAACTAGATTGCACAGCTTGGAAATTATACTCAGGGCCCCTCCTCTCTTGGATGTTTTGTCTATGTGTGTAAGATAGTCCTGAACAGCGAGGTTCAGTATGTGGGCCTGGCATCGCACATGACAGCTTTCTGCACTAAAGGTCATGTTTTCCTGTTTGAGGCTGGCTGCTAAAACTTTGAAAAATGTTGAGTTGTTTGTAGCATTATCTGTCATAATGGCCAAAATCTGTATTTGAAATATTTGGTTGGTGAATTTATGCAAAAATAAATAACCAATAAAATCTGGTTTGTTTTAGGACCTCCCTCAAAATGCCAACCTGATGGCAAGCCCTCCTTTTTTATCTTAGTTGTAATCCCAAGCTCCCAGATACAACTAATAAAAGTATTTGCAATATTGTCTCCAGAATGAGGGCCAGCAAGTTTGACAAAGTCAAGGGTGAGAGATTTAAGCTGCCAATCAAGGTCAATCTAATGACCAGTAATGCCCAGAAACAAAATTGCATTGGGGGATATCTATGTGTCAATTGTAAATGAAATTTTGCCTGCCGAATTCTACTTATTGAATGTGAGGTTAAATTGGTGAGCTCTTTTATATAATTTAGCTTGCAAAGGTCATGGTGCTGCCTTTATTTTATCTGAAGTATCTGGCAGAGATTGTCATGCTCCTTCCTATAGGCCTCCAGGACATCTTTGCAAATAGTATTGGTACTTGGCAAATATAAATCATGCTTGAGAAGGCCAAAGATGCTATACAATTGATCACTCTTGATGGTTGTGAATGGCTGGTCTGTGCATACAATCTAGCAAATGAGCCGATTTTGAAATTCTGCCAAAGAGTATGGCTAAATATTTTTGATTAAATAGCATTGTTGGTACAGAAATGGTTGGGCAATCAGATAAATGTACCCACTACAGCTTGGATGTCAATTTTATTTGTCTCTATGTTCTTTTTGATTTTGTCAGAGTACTTGTCTTTTATGTGTCAATTCATGTTCGAAGTCATACTTCCAAGCATTTTGAACTTCTGGCTGGTACAGTTTATGGGGGTGAATGAAACAATATCATGTGTGTATCAAAACAAACAAAAAGTGTCAATAGGTATATCTTAATTTTTTACCTGCAATAATTACAAACAACATCATCTTCTATCTTAGCACAATGTTGCCAGACTTTAGAGTGAGGATTGCATGGAAGGTGTGGAACTATCAGAGATGTTTGACTTGAAGCATCATCAGTACTGTGAACTGTTGAAGACTGATCTGTCAATATGTGTATTTGTATATTTGCATGTGCATATGTATATGTATGTGTGTATTGTGTATGTATGTGTATATTGTATTATAGATGTGTCTGGCATATGAGTCATGTGGAGGATTTGGATTGGAGAATTCAGTTGAAGGATTCAGATGAGAATTCGGATTGAAGGATTCAAATTGGAGGATTCAAATTGGAGGATTCGAATTGGAGGATTCAGATTGAGTGATTCAGATTGAGTGATTTGGATAGAGTGATTTGGATTGAGTGATTCAGATTGAGTGATTTGGATTGGGGTGGTTCAGATGGGTGATTTGGATGGAGTGATTTGGATGAGGTGATTTGGATTAATCCGAGTTGATTCAGATGGCTTTGGATTGGAGATTCAGATCAAACCATCATGTGATGAATCGAATCCAGATTTGATTCGAATTGACTCATTCAGAGTACTACTGATAGCTTAACAAAATTAATTAATATATAGTTGAGTTGCCAATTTTGACAAATCCAATATACATTAATTTCAAGAAATATATACATATTTAGTGATATCTATATATCAATAGTGAAGAATATTCAACCTAATATATTCTATTTTGAAATAAATTAAATCAAAATAAGATTAATTCAAAATATTGAAATTAATATTTAATATAACATTTTAGTGTAGTTTATTCCTTTTCTCTATCTTTCCTCAATATTTTACAACCTTCTGATACTTTCTGAATACTTAGAAATCCTTTCTTGGTGCCAAGCATCCACTAGTACTTATTTAGCTAGTTACTGAATATTCTGTCATCATTTATCATCTTTGCTGGGAACTTTTCTCTTGGCATTTTTCTTTGATTTCTCAGATCCTTCCAGATCCTTCTTCCAGATCTTGTATAAATATTCCCTTTGTTCTCATGAATAAAGTCTCAGAATATTTTCTCCCAGAAATTCTTTGAGAATACTTGAATCCTTAAGTATCTCTTCAAGTTACTTAGAACTATCAGAACTAGTTGCTTCCTTATTTAGAAACTAGAATTATTACACTTAGTAGTAGTAGGTGGTTACACCTAGCCTTATTAAGACACCTTTCAAGATATCAGTTATAACACTATAGAGAACAACAAGTGGAACTCTTCATACAGTACCTATGGTCCAGACAATGCCTCATACAATTGGCAAGAAGAAGAGGAACAGCAAAACCCTACTCAGTCAACTGGGGCTATTGAGAGTCTTTTGCAGACTGCATTAGCTCAGATTGCTCAACTTCAAGAATGCATAGAAAGAAAGGAAAGCAAGGCCCCTGCTCATATCTCTACACCTCTACCAATATTAATATATCTAACAGCAGTCACTATCAAGCCTCAGAAGCCCAACACTTTTGATGATCAAAGAGGAGGACTGTCTACCAACACCTGACTTTTCCAATTGGAGCAATATGGAGAACTGACTAATTTGGAAGAAGCAATACTAGTCCAATTTGCCACCACACTCCTCTGAGAGAATACTGTAATCTAGTGGCAAAATTATGTCCAGAATACCAGATTCTCTGGCCAGATCAGAATCTGGAATGAATTCTCTGATGTCATTCAAGGCTAATTCAAACCAGTCAATAGCACCAAGGCCATGCGAGACTGTCTGGCAAATGTCAAACAACTCAAGTCTGTGTAAGCATATAATGTACAATTCCTGTCAATCCTGCTAGAATTACTACATGTTACTGAAGATGAGAAGATTGACAAGTATATCTGAGGCCTGAAAGGTCAAACCCAAGTTCATGTCAAACTAGAAGAACCTAAGGACCTAGATACAGCAATGAAGATTACTAATAGGTTTGATGTCATCACCTATGGTCACCGCTTTGAACAGAAGAGACCACCTTTCAACAATAACCACAAAAGGGAGGAACCCAAAGTCAGAACTATTGGACCTACCCCCATAGACCTAGATACTATCGATAAGAATAAGAAAGGCAAGCTTACATCTGAGGAAAAGGAGCACCTCAAGAAGACTAGAGTCTGCTTCTTTTACCATCAGCCTGGTTACATTGCAACCAAATGTCCCAAGAAAACTGCCAAACCAAAGAGGATTCTGATCCTATCCAAAGACACTCAAGATCAACCAGTTGAACAAGAAGTTGTACTCAATTTTATATGAGTCAACTCCAAGGCCCAGATCCCTCAAGCATAGTCAGAAGGAGCCATCAGTTTGGACCTTCAAGCAGTACAACAAGTCACTATTCTGGCACATGAAAGAAGGCTCATTCCAACTGGCCTTTCAGTCGAAATCCCCAAGGAATATTATGCAAGAATTGTACCAAGATCTGGCCTCAGCTTTAAGCACTCATTAGATGTTGGTGCTGGAGTCATTGATCTTAACTTCCAAGGTGAAATACAAGTCCTGCTAGTCAACCATAAGAATCAACCATATACTGTCAATGAAGGTGACAGAATTGCACAGCTCATTCTGAAGCAAGCCACCCTACCAGTCTTCAAAGAAGTTACCAAGCTATCTTCAACCAAGTGAGATCAGAAAGGCTTTGATAGCACTGACAAAGTTGCAAGCATAGCCAAGAACTGAGCCAATTCAATGCTCATTTTCAAAGATCTAGTCAAGGGACAAGAACTAGATGTTCTCATAGACAGTGGAGCTGTTGGGAACTTCATCAACAAGAACCTCATCAACAAGCTTAAGATTCTCATCAAACCAGCTAACAAGAATGGTGGAGTTGTTACTGCAGACAGCACTACCTTACCAATCAACTCTATTGCCACTAAACTCTCTCTCAAGATCCAGAAGTACTGGGAACATTTAGATTTCGAGATAGCACCACTAGGAGACTATGACCTGATCCTAGGCAAACCCTGGCTTATATGATACAACCCTCAGATTGATTGGACCAAGAATGAAGTCACCTTGATTCAAGATGGAGCCAACATTACCATCAAGCTAGACAAGACTCAGATGAGAACCCCAATTGCTACTCTTTCAGCAATTCAGTTCAAGAAGGCCCTCAAGAAAGCTACCTGTGCCTTTGTGATACTGATCTGACTAAAGAAAGAAGATAAGAAGCTATCAATTAGTGAAAGCATCAAATTACTACTAAATAAATACAAGGATGTCTTCCTGGACAAACTACCTGGTCTACCACCTTCAAGAGACCATGACCATGAAATCAAGTTAGTACCTGATGCATCTATACCTAAGAAGAAAATATACCACATATCTCTGCTTGAAATTGAAGCAGTTAAGAAAGAACTCAATGAACTCATAGAGCAAGGAGTCATTTAGCCAAGCAAGTCACCCTTTGGCTCCCCAGTCCTATTTGTCAAGAAAAAGGATGATACTTCATGAATGTGCATAGACTACCAAGCACTCAACAAGATTACAGTCAAGAATCATTATCCACTACTAGTGCTCCGAACAAGTCAATCCGGATGGGATTCGGATGGATTCGAATCCCATCTGGATCAACTCGGATTGGATTCGAATCCTATCCAGATCAACTCGGATTGGATTCGAATCCCATCCGGATGGATTCGAATCAACCATTGTTTTGATTTCCAAATTGGACAATTAAATGTTTACATCAATAACTCGATGAATAATCATCCAAATTTGATGATCTTGGTGTCATTTGAAAGCCCTTAATAAGGCCTTTCTAATGATATCAAGAACATTAAAATCGGATTACACGTTGCCGAGATATTAAGGAAAATGTTCTATTTGACGAAATTTCCAAAATCGGCAAATCAAAGAATTTCCAAAATCGGCGATTCAGACGGGTTCCTTCATAACTCAGCAACGCATGATCCGATTTCAATGTTCTTGGTATCATTAGATAGGCCTTATTAAGGGCTTTCAAATGACACCAAGATCCTCAAATTTGGATGATTATTCATTAAGTTATTGATGTAAATATTTAATTATCTAATTTGGAAATCAAAACAATGGTTGATTCGAATCCATCCCGATGGGATTCGAATCCAATCCGGATTAAATTGACTCATTAGGAGCACTATCCACTACCGGGGGCCTGGTATGTGGAGTTGGGATAGGCTACTCCTGGGGGGTGCTCCACTTGAAACATTTGATATTGGGGATGGAGTGGAGTGTCAGCAGTGTCTTGGCCTGGATCTTTGGCCAAGTGGCTGGCAGGCTGCAGGAATCGGCGAGGAGTGGGACTGGGCAGGTATCTGGTCTTGGAGTGCAGAGGTGCAACAGTGGCTTCCTCCTAAGTATTGGGTGGTATGGTGGTGGGTACTGCGGAGGAATGTCATGTTGAATTTCCATACTGGGTATCTGGTGGATGGTGGCTGCTTTGAGTGTGAGGAGTGTTACAATGTAGGGCAGGTTGGGGGTCTGGTGCAGATGCCAGAACATTGGCTAGGGGAGTGTGAGGTTTTGGGGAACTTTTGGGTAGTAATTGGGGATAGACTGGGGGTAGAGCAGAGGCTGATTAGTGTGGGGGGCTGCTGGGATGACTTGAAATCTCAGCTAGTGGGGGGGGTGGGTGATAGTTGGCTCACTGTAGGCTGGGTGTTGGTAGTGTGGGTAGGACTAGCGGGTCATTGGCTATTTGTATTTGAGGAGAGGAGGTAGATGGGACTGCAGGAGAAGGTGGTACAGTGGGAGGAGTTGTTGGGGGATTTGTTGACTAGATGGTGGGTTGGTTGGGGTCCGCTGGGTGGGAGACGATGCAGTTTGGTAATAAGGATTTGTGAGCAGAGTGGTGGGAGGGTGGCAATAGTGTTTGACAAAGTGGTCTTTCATCGGGAAGGGATAGAGGGGGGGGGACCCTCTAGGGGGATCGGATAGGGG
>RBNI01003196.1:0-16444 GCA_003990745.1 Jimgerdemannia flammicorona
AAAAAAAGATCTGGGACCTCCTCCCTACCCAAATCCAATCCCTCACCACCTTTGTCAGTCTCTTCACTACCCAAGCTGGGAAGTCCAGGTGGTACACCACATACCATAGCTTGGGGAACCAGTATATATTCAGAATCAATACTCACCCTGCTAGAGAGATATAGTGGCCTCCCCAACCTCAAAGAACCTCCTCCCAAATAGCCACCCTGCTTTCCCACCATACATGGGACAGGACAGAACCATATACAGAGAGGAATATACCCAGATACCATACCACCTCACCAGTAGGGACAATTGTTCTGATGATGTCCCCACCCACCAGTCCATTCTCTAGCACCATCATCTCACACTTATGCCAGTTGAGCTTCGCCCTAGAGTGAACCTCATACCATTCCACTGTCTCCTTAAGTGTCTCGACATCTACTACAGACCCAAGGCCAACCACTATGTTATCTGCAAAGGCCCCCACCTTCCACGCAATGCCATAGATAGAGAGCCCCACCACCTTCTGGCGAATCCTATCCATTAATGGTTCCAATGAGAGAGCATAAAGGATAAGGGACAGGGGGTCCCCCTGAGGCACCCCTCTATGCAAGGAAAATGCCCAACCATGGTATCTATTACACATCAGCGCCACCTGACTGCCCTCAAGCAGGTTCACTATAAAAGTCCAAAATCCAGCAGGAACACCAATACGATCCAATACCTTGTCCAGCCAAACCCACTGGACCCGGTCATAGGCTTTCTCCTGGTCCAAAAAGACCAACCTTCCATCCAGGCCACAAGCCCGGGCCCCTTCAATGACACCATGTACTCAAGTAGTCCCATCTCTTATAAGCCTGCCCCCAACAAAGCCCTGCTGCTCCTCTCCCAGCACCTGTTGGGCAACCTTCTGTAGCCTCACAACAACTACCTTAGTAACCATCTTCCTATCCATGTCCAAAAGTATGATTGGTCGCCAGTTCTTCCAGTCTTCTCTCCTCCCCTTATCTTTATACAATAATGCCACTAGCCCGAGGTCCTGCTCTCCAACCCACTCACCGCTCCGAAGAACATAATCACAAAGAGTGGTCATCTCCTCCAAAATGCCAGAGATCTTGACCATCTTCTTCCAGAAGTCCTAAGGTAGACCATCCTCCCCTGGTGCTGTACCAGATTTAGTTGCCACAAGGACACTCTGGACCTCCTCACCTTGCACCAGCAAGGCCAAGTCATCCAGTCCATCCACTTGTGGTGGCCTCCATTCCCCTAATGCATCCTCAATAGCCACCTCATCTGCACCCCCTTCATCCTCACTCCACAAGCCTTGCCATCTCTCTTTCAAAATCCCTAAGATTTGTTGTGTACCATGTACTATGTCCCCATTGGCATCAAGGACTCCATCCCACCAATGTCTCACCCTCCTAGCATGGAGCATATGGGATAAATATCTAGTAGGCTGCTCACTCTCTTCAAGCCTCTGCCACTGTAGCCTAGCAGCCATACCCTGCATATGCACCTCCTCCTTGTCTCTCAACACCTGTTGCAGTTCCAAAATCTCCAATTTAATCCATGCCAACCTCCAATCCTCCACTCCCTTGGCAGTAAGCAACCCTGCCCACTCCAATTGCAATCTCCTCAGCCTGCTGGAAGCATACCTTGTGTACTTTCTCCTCTATCTCCCAGCTTCTCTCCCAGCCTCTCCCCAATAGACCCTTGCAGCCTCTTTCAATCTCATCTACTGGATGCCCACTGATAAACCCTCACCCCTCCAGTGGTAAATTTTCACCTGAATGTCCTCTACCCATGAATCCTACAACACCTTCTCAGCCAGCAGGGAGGAGTTGAGGCACTAATGTCCAGGTCCATCTCCACTCCCCCCTAACTGCCCCTGGCCCAACAGTCCCCAGTGATCAGACCATGGGTACCATTCCACCTCCAACACCTTCCAGACATCAGCCCCCCAGCATTCTGCCATCAGAATCCAGTCAATCCTTATACTCAGGTCATTCACCCAATGCGTGTAGACCCTGGAGTCACCCCATCGTGTTCTACCCATATCCCCTAAGGAGCTCAGCCTCTCCACCTCCTCCCATGCATCCAGGCCACCACTTCTCCCTCCTGTATTCCTCCCATATCAGTGTAGTCCAGATGCTGATCCCTAACCATATTAAAATCCACCCCAAGTACATCGACCCCCTCTGCTAATAGAACACTCTCCTCCAGCATCTCCTCAATCTATGCAATCCTCTCTCCCCTAACCGCAGGGCAGTAGCAAGAGCCAACCCTCACTGGCTCCCACCCTGGCTGCTGCCAATCTCCCCAGACCAAGCAATCACCCCAGCTCCTGATTCCCTCTAAGTCACCTCTACCCTTCCTCACCAGAATTGCCACTTTTCCAAACCAAGCAGTCACTCTGCCCCATTCCTTAGCCCACTTCACCCGATCATTCTCATCCTCACACCAAACATCCTATAGCAAAAATAGATCAGCCTCCAAACTCTTGAGCCAAGTAAAAATGTTCTTATGCCATCCCAAACCTTGCAACCCATTCACATTCAAAGAGAAAATGTTAGTTGCACTGTTTATAAGGAATAATGTTAAAAGGCAAAGTGATCCCATCCTCTATAAGTCCACATTCAGCTCCTCCTGCACCAAGTCCAATTCACATTCAGCAGCTAGTTCCCTTTCCCCTGCTTTCTGTATCACCAACCCTCCCAGCAGTTCTACCATTGCCTCATCTTCCCTCTCCTCAAATTCCTCTCGATACTCCAGACAGGCCTTCCTCCAGAGCTGCAGACCATGCCTCTCAGCCCAGCAATACCTCACCTGCTCACCCACCACCATCACCAGCTCTTCCTTCCTCACCTCATCAACCTCATATCCCTCCTCCTTCAAGAGAATTACAAGAATCTCACCCTTCAGTGCCTCCACCACTCCCTCACCATGCAGAATCCGCTCCCAGTGCTCCTCAGGCATAATCTGCAGGCCCACTTCTCTCAATACATCTACTGCAAGGTTATCCATTACCTTGCTCATCCACAGCAAGTTCCCCACCTCCTTCCCTCCTAGAGTCCCCAGCCATCCTGCATCCAACATCATGGTGTTAGCACCCACACTGGCAGTCTCATCCCACTCTTCCTCAGGGACATCCACCAGCTCATCCTCACCCGCTGCCACCACCTGTCCCCCTTTCGCCACATCAGAGACCCCAAAATGCACTCACTGGGCCCCTTTCATCAGCACATCCTCTGATGTTCTTCTCTTCACTGCCAGGCCCCTCCTGATCAGAGGGGGGGGGGTGGAGTCCAATTCTGGCTCCCAGACCTCAAAGGTGCCATCTGCAAAAGGGTCCTTGCTCAGCCCCTTCCCATCTCCTTCCTTGCCTACCTCCACCTCCCCTACCTCTTTACTAGCCCAGACACTGTCTTCGATGCCCCCAGATCTCTCAGCCCCAACTGCCTTCTTCTTCACCTCACCTATCATACTTGCCAGTAGCTCCCTCTGTCTCCTGCACCCCTGCACCCACTCCCACTGCCCCTTGTCCATGCAGATATGCTTCCCCTCCACTACCTCCAGATGTGTCGACTCCTCATACATCTTCCAGGCCCTTGCCCTCCTCTCCACAGCTCCACTCATCTTCTCCAATGCCTCCAACAAATCCTCCTCCTCCTTCTCACTCCCCTTCACCCTTGATACCTTACAGATGAAAGCCCCCCACATCAGCACAGAAGGCCAGTCACTCGCCTTCCCTGTGGCCTCCTTTCCCACCAGCTGAATCCTGACATCAATGTCACCTGTCCTGATCATCATCCCCTCTCACACCTGAAAGCCAATGTCCATCACATCGCCATACTCAATCATCACCTCCTCCACTCTCTTCCTAGTCTCCTCCTTAGTCACAGTGGGCACCCCCTTCACCAGAAGCTGTACTACCCTGGGGTCCCATTGCAAGCACCACACCATGGAAACCACCATCTCCCCAATTATGACTCCAGTCTTCAATGTCTCATCCAGTGGCCTGGCCTCCTCAAAGCCCACCTCAACCTCCTCCAGACCCTTCAAGAACTTCACTGAAGCTGCCCCAGCCACCTGCTTCGAAACAAGTCCCAGAATCATCCTTGCCATCACCACCAAGCCCCTAAAGCACAAGGTCACTGCAAACTCCGAGATTGACTTCTTGAGTAATGGGGTCACCACCAGCCCCATTACACTATCTGCCAGGTCCCCCCTCCGCATCAGGAACCCCTGCCCCACCTGGCCATCAGCCGTCACATCTCTTTTTTTTTCCTGATTCCCTGTCACACTCCCATCAACAGTCACACCCCCATCCACAGCACTGCTAGCCCCTACACCTGCACTCCCAGCTGGAGCACTGCCCCCCCTCCCAAGGCTTGCCTTGTCCTTCTCCACCACATCACCAGCTCTATTACCAACCAGCCACCCACTCCCCTTAACCTTGTTGGTGAAGCTTGGGAGACCAGATCTTCCCCCATTGCCACTAGACACCGGTCTCCCTCCAGAGCCTTCTCCATTCCTTGGTCCTCTGAAGGCCCCCATCCCCAGGTCATAACCCCTTCTTACCTGCTGCCAGTTAAAGGCCCTAGATCCACCTGACCTAGTACATGCACCTGTATGGTCATTGCTTGCCATGTTGCTAGTCGCCTTTCACCAAAAACATTGTCAAAAGTGTTACTTGAGTCTTGTGTCACCTGAATGTTACCAGTGAAAGGTGTGCCTGATGAATCTTCTTTGCTATCCTTATTTTATATATATCTATAGGAGTAGTATCTTGAATCTCCTGGAGACTAGCCTGTAGTAGAGAAGGTTTCCTATTTCATACTCTTGCTATATCTAGAGGTATTTAGTAGCAATGGTGATCCTTGTTTCTATTTCATAGTAGTAGAGGATATAATAATAGAGATCACTAGTACCCAGATTGATACTAGGAGTTCTTCTTGTATAGGTCCTCATAGCTCTTCTGATGTCTTGAAATATTCTATCCTAGACTGAGGGGCCTTGGTGGTTCCTGGACCTTGAGGTTTGGCAAGTGGCAGATATTTTATTTGTAGTAAGTCTTTAGAACTATTTCTGTAAGCTTTGTTTGAATTGCTGTTACTGTGGTTTCTTGATCCTTCTTTTATATTCCTCAAGATATCTGTTTTATAATCACAATGACTCATAGTTAGTTATCATTACTCATCTTATAGCCTATATGAGTCATGCCATATGATCTTCTTATACTCCAATCTGATAGCTTGTAAAGAGAGGCTGTTTCCTATACTGATGTTAGTATTCTGAGATCACTGTTATATCTTCTTCCTGAATAAGGATCTTCTTAAACATCCTTATTCATTGGTCTAGTCCTGAAAAATTTGCTGATTCTATAATCTCTGGCAGGGGGTTGAAAAGTGGTATTTATGGGCTGGCATCTTCCTTATGTATTTTAGTATGATGGTGAAGGGTCACTTCCTTCATATAGAGCAAGGGCCTGATTCTGATCTTGACCAATCAGTTAATGGTTTGAACTCCTTTGACTTCAAAAGTCTCATAGATGAGTAGTTGCTGATACTATATCTCTTAGAGATTGGTTCAAACAGATTGCTTACTGGTCATGAGATATGCTGTTATGATTCATAGACTAGAACCTCACAGGCAGTTATTACATTTTGCTTCTCTTGTATAGATTCATAATACTTCTTGAGTCTATTCCTATATACTATAGGGGCAGTATGGTCCCTGAGAGGTTTCTAAGCTAGAAGGTAGTTCTCTTGATATCTTGTATATAGAAGAGTCCTTCTCATTTGGACTCCAGTTTTCATGACCATAAGACTTCTATATATTTTGATACAGTAGGACCTTTTCTCTAATTTGGATAGGTTCTAGGATCTTGTAATTCTTCTTTATATTCTTCCTTATCAGTACTTGTAACTTGATAATATAATATTTAACCTTCTTCCTAATTTGGTGTAGTCTCCAGATTTCTGAGTCAACCTATCTCCAAGTTAAGTCTAGATTTGTGACTGAGATTCTATCAGAATCTTCTTCTCCAAAGAGTAGTTCTCTTGGAGTAAAGTGTGTACTCTGTGATCATATATCTCATAAAACAGAGAGGGCAGTTGGGAGATAGTTATCTCAATTGTCATATGTGTCTGAGATCTTTGCTAGGATGTTCTTGAGGGTCTTATTAGTTCTTTCTATCTGTCTATTTCCTTAAGGGTGGTATACAGTAGTCTCAATATGCTGAATCTTATATTTCTGATATATTATCTCATGGAATCTATTGACAAATTCTGTGCTGTAGTCTGTGGTGATTTGCCTTGGTATCTTATAGTAGCAGATGATTTCTCAGTGTAGGAAGTTAGCTATAGAGAGAGCATTGGCTTCTTGTAGTGCTCCTGCTTCTATCTATTTGATAAAGAGGTCTATGATGACTATAATATAGCAGTTTTCTTGTAATAGAATGAGCGAACAGATGGAACGTGACGAATGATGAATGATCATGTGACCCGGCGATGACGTCATCATACGATCGAGCATGGCATATGAACAAATGAATGATGCGAAACAACGCGGAAAAAATGATATCCAGCTTATCCCCAATAATTGGTGCCACAGTAACAGTTGCCACAGCTGCTGATCATTGCCTAGTAATTGAGGTCCTGATCACAAAGATATTCTTTACCAAAAACCACCTGACAAAGGTCATGATCACAAACCTCATTATAGTTACCAAATTAGTCACTCATACTTAGTCAGAAATCACAGACCAACTTGTATAAATACCCCCCAGTTTCCATCCGAAATAAAGCAGTTTTAGTTTAGTCCTTGATACAAGAATCAAGTCCCCCCCACACACACACATTCCTCTGAGTCTTAGTAATGACATCTAAGTGACTCTAGTATTTCTGACTAAACTCCAGAAGCCTAGCTAACTTCTGCCAGAACTGAGACTGGTATATAAATCCCCAAAGACTTAAGTAAACTCATTGAACCTGAATTCCAAGGCAAATTCAGTCTGTGCACAGCAAAGAACAAGACCCTCGAAATAGGGCACAAGAGAAAGACCTTTGAAAGATAAGGCACTGCCGCTACAACTACTTAAAGCGAGCACTTCCTCAACTGAAGGCTTCTTGGTACACATAGTGTACTAAGTCCCTAAGTAATAGTCCACTTCCCTAATTATCCAAAGGATAAGAGAGAGATAGAAGTGAGAGTTATTACAACTTGGTAGCAGTGGATTACTAGCCAAGAAGGCACCAAAGAACACACTTCTGAAGTTGGAACAAGACCAACCTTGGACAGGAGCAACCTCCAGAATCAACTGTAGATCCTCAAACCAGAGCCAGAGAAGCCCTTGCCATTAGGACCAGGTGGTACCAGGAAACCACAGACCCAAGGACCCACCAGCTTGTAATTGATCAGGCTTACAAGGATCTATACCAGGCCTTTAGGACATACCACCCAGGACTTAGGAATATTGTCAGCTGCCGTAGGTTCTACGAACTCCTCCGAGGACACATTGGAACCACTAGGACCCCAGAATCTACTACTGTAGCCACTCAGAATTTTTTAGATTATATCTCACCCCCTGCTGCAAGAGAAGCAGCTGCCGAGTAGATTGCCTCTGACAGATATCATCATACCCCAACCAAGACCTCTCTCTACTATAGGCTAGTTGTATACTATGCCTCTGCCATAACCAGGTATAAGAACGAGCAAGCAGGCCACCCATCCCCTACTGCTGAACAAGGAGCAGGTCCATCTACTCAGCCAGAGACTAATATCCTCTTTGAAGGACCTAGTCAGTACGAGGACACACTATCTCATCAGGGAAGGGAGTCAGATGAAGACTCTACAGGTTACCAGTCTGATGATAGCCAACAAAGAACAGCAGGCCTAGGAATCTACCAAGGAACCACAGGTCAAGAAGATCAAACCCCAGAACTAACCCAGCCACCTATACAGAGGTTTGGTTTACCCTCTCTTACAGGACTCTTTGACTTAATATCCGGGAATTAAGTAACTTCAAGTCATATAGCACCACAACCCCACCAAGCAGAACAATCTTCAGGAGAATCTACCCCAACAGGCCCACTACTAATAGTCAACACAATGGTAGATGCCAACATTACAGCACTGACCACCCAGCTAGCAGCACTAGCAGGAATAGTAGGACAGATTGCTGAACAGAACAAACCAACCAAGACCTTGCGAATCCCAACATTCAGTGGAAAGAACAGCAATATCGAAAACTTCATCAATACAGTTGATACAAGCTACCGAGCAAATCAATGGAATGACCACCGAGTACCTATAGGAATGCTCACAAACAACCAGATCAACAGCTGTTTGCTACATCAGCAGTACAAGTGGAAACAGTAGCCACATTCTTCACTGGAACAGCAGCTGAATTCTGGCAAACCTTGGAACAACACCCAGTAACCTGGGAAGCCCGCCCTCAAGTCAATGGACAAGTACCTGACAACAATAGACCAGGTTGGGATGACCATGAAGCAGGCCCAGGACTCAAGGCCTTGCTACTGACCAAATTCCGAAATGCGGCCTACATACAAGAAACATGGAACAAACTGTCCCAGATGAGGTTTCACAAGAATGGCGAAGAAGATCTAGAGACCTTTGCCACCAGAATAGATGCCTATCTCAAAACTGTTGGACTTACTTACCAGGAGAACAATTTGGCCATCAATGGTACCAGAGCCAACCATCTCTTTACAGCCCTACCAGACTAGCTCACCCAGAAGATCAAGGAACAAGGTCTTCCCCAAGGATGCCCCTACTACTCATGGTGCTTTGCTCAAGTATAAAGAAGAGCCCGTGAAATCCTTGCTGCACAAGCTCTATGAAATCAAGAACACAAGAAGGATAACCAAGATAGAAGAAATCCTACCAGGAGAAATGATCAAAAGAATGACCAAAGAATGATCAAAGATATGATCAAAGGAACCAGTGAAACCCCAGAGGACCCAGACCTCCCACTGAGGATAAAAAGAGACAGCTCCATGAAAAGGGATTGTGCTTCATCTGCAAGAAGGCAGGACATATCTCAGTCAAATGTCCTGAGAAGAGAAACAGATCAGGTGAACCCAGTAACCAGAACATTACTGTCATCAGAGAAGGCCCAGGAAAGAAGAACCCTGAGAATGTCATCAAAGTATAGAAGATATGGTACAAGGCTACCATCCCCACTAAGGCCCACCCAACCGATGCTGGTTATGACCTTTACAGCAGTCAAGACCTCACCATCCCACTAAGTACCAATGCTACAGTGCGAATAGGAATTGCAATACAAGCTCCCAGAGGTACATACATCTGCCTTGCTGAGCGAAGCAGCCTAGCCAAAGAGTTCAACATTGGACTAGGAGAAGGAGTAGTTGACCAAGGATTTACTGGTGAAATCTGTGTCATTTTGCAAAATTTTGGAGACACATCATTTGAAGTCAAAGCAGGCCAAAGAATTGCCCAAGCAATCATTGAAGAAATCCATCAAGATCTCACCATTAAAGAAGTCCCTGAACTCTCCCAGACAGATCATGGCAAGAAAGGGTTTGGATCTACCAACAAACCTCCCAGTCAAAAGGTCACTACCATGAAGGAAGATGATGAAAACTGGTATAAGAGAATTGCAGATGGTTATGCACCATGTGGACGATGCCCTCATTCCATTTGAATGTACTGCATAGAACATATTGGTGAATGCCATGCATGCCTCTCCAAAGTTTTCAAAATTCAATCCGAGAAACGCCAAGCCCTATAGACTAAGGAACCCAAACAAGTCAACCCTCCTTGTGAAGGATGGGGAGAAACTGACTTCGAGGAGACTGACAGCAATTGGGACAATAATGAGGATGAAGAACTTAACACCATCAAGAAGGAGGACAGTTGCATCAAGTTCACAGGCCAAGTCCACAGACAGAATGTCAATGTCTTGCTTGATAGTGGTGCTACTGGAAACTATATCAACACTAAGACTGCCAAGAGAATTGGAGCCCAAAGCAGACCAACTACTGAGAAAAGAAGTGTTAACTTCGGCAACGGAAAGACTGCACCATTGACCAAGATCTGTGAAGATCTCTTACTCAAGATTGGCAAATATCAAAAAAAGTTAGACTTCAGCATTATAGATCTTCCAGGACAGGACATCATCCTAGGAAAAGCCTGGTTGACCCAGCACAACCCAGATATCAACTGGAGAACTAATGAGGTTAACCTGACCCATGAAGGCAGAAAGATCACCCTGACACCCCAGGAAGGTACCAACCACCAAGGAATCGAAATCATCTCTGCCATTCAAATGAAGAGGCTCTCTTGAAAAAAGGGAAACACCTACTTCATCTGTATAGTACAAGAAGTCACTGAAGCTACAAGTAGCCCAATTCCAACAGAAGCTCAAGAACTGTTTGAAGAATTCCAAGATGTATTCCAAGATCCTCAAGGACTTCTACCCAAGCGCCAAATCCAACATGGAATTGATCTTATTCCAGGATCCGAACCCCCATACAAGAGTATCTACCAACTGGCCCAACCCGAGCTCAAGACCCTCAAGGATGAATTGATCAAACTACTGGCCCAAGGATACATTGAACCCAGCTGCTCTCCATTTGGAGCCCTCATTCTATTTATCAAGAAGAAGGATGGCTCTCTGCAAATGTATATTGACTACAGAGCCCTCAACAAAATCACCATCAAGAACTGGTATGCCTTGCTCAGGATTGATGAGTTGCTACACCAAATCTTCAAGGCCAAGACCTTCTCCCTATTGGATTTATGAAACAGTTACCACCAGATTCTCATTGATGAGAAGGACATTGAAAAGACAGCTTTCTGAACACGGTTTGGACACTACCAGTTCTGAGTCATGCCTTTTGGATTGATCAATGCACCAGCAACATTCCAGTATCTGATGAATGACATCTTTGGACCACTCCTCAACATCTGTGTCCTTGTGTATATTGGTGATATACTAATCTACAGCGAGACAGTAGAGTTACATTACACCCATCTCAGACAAGTACTGACCCTTCTGCGAGAACACCAGCTCTATGCCAAGATGAGCAAGTATAAATTCTATCAAGATCAGATCGAGTACTTAGGACACATCATCTCTGCTGAAGGTATCAATGTGGACCCCCGAAAGGTATCAGCCCTCAAGGATATCCCTATCCCTACTACTCTCAAGCTACTCCAGCGCTTTCTGGGTATTACCAGTTATTACTAAAGGTTTATCCAAGGATACTCTGCTATTGCAGCCCTACTGACTAGCCTGGCCCACAAAGGAGTGAACATCAAAGCTGAATAGACCCCCCAATGCACCCTGGCTATAAACCACCTCAAGAGACTCCTTACTGAGGCCCCAGTGCTGATTGCATCTGACCCTACCAGACCATTCACCCTGACCACAGATGCCTCTGATATTGCTATTGGAGCAGTACTTAGTCAAGAAGACTGCCCAGTGGCCTACCTTTCCCAGAAGCTCAAGCCAGCTGAGATCCGGTATACCACCCATGAGAAGGAACTCCTGGCTATTGTCACTGCACTCCAGGAATAGCGCTACTTCCTCCTAAGACAGCCATTTGTGACCTACACTGACCACCATGCACTGTGGTATATTCACACACAGCCTATGCTAACCCACAGACAAGCCCGCTAGATGGAAATCATTGCCAACTTTGATATGGAAATCAAGTATATCCCAGGCAAAACCAACCGTGTAGCTGATGGTTTCTCCAGGTACATGGAAGATGAACTTGTCTTTATGGTCGAAGTAATTGGAGACCTTACCCAAATAATCAAGGATGGCTACTAGCAAGACAGCCCCCTGACGAATTTCCTTCAAATCTGCCAAGACCCAGAGGCTGAGGTCCCAGAACTCATAAGGCAAATGGCCAAGAGATTCACCTACCATGATGGACTTATCTACAGGGACCATGACAGAGTGGTTGTACCCAACAATGATACTCTGCGACTCAAGATCATGCAGGAACTCCATAATACTCCTGCAGCAGGACACTTTGGTTTTGAAAAAACCTACAACCTCTTCTCAAGAGAGTTCTATTGGCCAAAGATGACCAAGGATATCAAGGACTTTGTGGCCTCATGCGAGATGTGCCAAAGGTTCAAAAGTGATAACAAGCTACCAGCAGGACTCCTACAACCCTTGCCTATCCCGAGTCACAATTGGGACCAGATTGCAATGGACTTCATTGTCCAACTCCCTAAGACCAAGGCAGGATGGGACGCTATAGTGGTATTTGTGAACCACCTAAGTAAACAAGCCCATTTTGCACCCACCAAGACCACCACTACAGCACCAGAAATTGCTGAGATCTTCCTCAACCAAGTATTCAGGCTACATGGCATGCCTAGCACTATCGTGTCTGACCAAGATGCCAAGTTCACAAGCAACTTCTGGAAGGCATTCTTCTCCCTCCATGGAACTAAGCTGAAGTTCTCTACTGCCTACCACCCTCAGACTGACAGTCAAACTGAGCGAACCAATAGGACTCTTAAACAGATGCTTAGCATCTTCTGCTGTTATAAGCAAAATAATTGGGACAAGTACCTAGCCCATGCCGAGTTTGCCTACAATAACAGTCAGCAAACCTCCACAAAGAAGACTCCATTTTTCCTGAACCACGGTCAACACCCAAGGACCCCAAGCACCACTGCGAAATCAGCAGTCCCAGCAGCCCAAGACCTGGCCAAGACCATTTCTGACCTTATGCAAATGACAAGAGATGCTCTCATAGAAGCACAAGACTACTAGACCAAGTATGCGAACTTGAAGCAAAGAGAAGCCTCCTATAATATTGGCGACATGGTCATGCTTAGAACAGACCACCTCCACCCAGACACCCTGGCACAACAACCAGCCAAGAAACTCTATGCTAGAAGAATTGGACCATACAAGATTATGGAAAAAATCAGCGAAGTCAACTACAAGTTGCAACTTCCCCACAATATCCGAGTACACCCAGTATTCCATATCAGCCAATTGGTGGACTACCATGATAATCCATTCCCCGAGCATACAGTTCCACCACCACCCCCAATTAGGATCAATGATCATGAGGAATTCGAAATTGAGGAAGTATTTGACCACAAGGTCCGCAAATATCCTAAAACAGTCAAGCATTTTTTCCTGATCAAGTGGAAGGGTTACCCTGCCCATGATGCCACCTGGGAAAAAGAAGAAGCCCTGAAGAATGCACGTGAAGCCCTCCAGGACTACATGGAAACACTCACCCCCCAGCAAAGGAAGGAACTACAGCTCTAAGTATAAGAGCATACAGCGAGCAAGAAGGATACCACATATTTTTATCTGGAAACATATAATACCAAACATTGTGAAGAAAGGAACACTATGGATAACCAACATGAGGATACCTGAGCAAAAGAACAATCTAGTACAGTACGGCAAAACACATTTGAACAACCCCATTTCATGCCATCTGTGTCATCTCCACTGGATGATGACAGACGCTTCATGTGAAACTTAGGAAAGCTGACAATGTCGAAACCAGTCTAAGTCCATCCATATGACAGATATTATTACTAGGAATTGCCTCGGATTACAAGAAAAGTCTATTTCCGAGAGGTTCGAACCCCCAGCCATGACAATGGGAGCCCTTACCCTAGACAAGGATGGCCAGTCCTCGCAAATGCGCCAACCAGATAAAAAAAAAAGTAGACCAAGACCTGTTAACTCTGTGTAACCACAACTACGAGTGACGAGATCTTTGAAATCGGAATTTCTTCTCATGTGATCAGCACATGCTCCGCTTACACCACAGGTCATACATTTTGCCAGAAAGCATGACCAAAGAAAGGCCACATCAGATGAGCGAATAAGTATAAATACCCAAGGCAAGAATACCCTGCAACTCTCATCCTCCTTTTTCCCTACAAAGAAAAGACAAGACAAGAATGCCTGCCACCCACTGCCAAACTGCCCACCGTAGCCAGCCCCTCCCAAGCCAGGTTGACTGCCTCTTTGGACACATCCAGGTTGCCATCCAAGGAAGGAACCGCTGCTCAGAGGCCCTTAACCTCTCCAGTCAGGACCTAGGACAGTATGTCCTTAACCATTACAAACTTATCGAAAGGGCCTACCTAACTACCAGCCGCCTAGAGATCTGGCATAAATATGAGATTGGCCATCAACTCCTCCAACGGGCAAAGGACCTGCCCATGGACCAAGTCTCTGACTGGACTCACCTAGACAGGTACGAGTAAAGACTCACCAAGAAGGTCCACCAAATCATGCGCCATGCACCCTTCATGATCCCCAACCTCAACTACATACAACTGAAGGATTTCCAGAACCTCTCTTTCCCCGAGGTCGATGAACTAGAGATCAAGGTAGCCCAAGAAGCCAACTCCTGGATCACCCTCAAGTCTACTGACTGTGAACCCTACTGGAGCCCCCTCCTGAATGACAACCCTGATCAATGGCTCCAAGGTCTCTCTGACCTCTTTGAAGGACCGCTCATCCGAATGGATATTCCCAGGCATGAAGATCAAGAACCCTACTTGGATGGCCCAAACCGCATCAGATGGAGAACCCCTACACCAGCACCTATCCCAATGCAAGAACCATTTGCAGACCTTATTGACTTCTCCATCCTAGACAGCAAGCCATCTGCAACCACCACCCCCTCTACCCCTGAAGAAGATGGTAATAACCCTGAGGAGGATTCCCCACCTTTCTCTCCCCTGGTTCTCAATTTCTCAATCAACAAGGACGTTGATTTCTAAGGAGAGAAGAATGTAATAGAACGAGCGAACAGATGGGACGCGACGAATGACGAATGATCATATGACCCAGTGATGACGTCACCATATGAATGAAGCGCGACATACGAATTACGAATGATGCGAAACGACGTGGAAAACGATATTCAGCTTATCCCTAATAATCGGTGCCACAGCAACAGTTACCACAGCTGCTGATTATTGCCTAGTAATTGAGATCCTGATCATAAAGATATTCTTTACCAAAAACCACCTGACAAAGGTCGCAATCACAAACCTCATTATAGTTACCAAATTAGTCACTCATACTTAGTCAGAAATCGCGGACCAACTTGTATAAATACCCCCCAGTTTCTATCCAAAATAAAGTAGTTTTAGTTCAGTCCTTGATACAAGAATCAAGTCCCCCCCATACACACACATTCCTCTGAGTCTTAGTAATGACATCTAAGTGACTCTAGTGTTTCTGACTAAACTCCAGAAGCCTAGCTAACTTCTGCCAGAACTGAGACTGGTATATAAATCACAAAGACTTAAGTAAACTCATTGAACCTGAATTCCAAGGTGAATTCAGTCTGTGTACAGCAAAGAACAAGACCCTCGAAATAGGGCACAAGAGAAAGACCTTTGAAAGATAAGGCACCCAAGAAAGACCTTTGAAAGATAAGGCACTGTCGCTACAACTACTTAAAGTGAGCACTTCCTTAACTAAAGGCTTCTTGGTATACATTGTGTACTAAGTCCCTAAGTAATAGTCCACTTCCGCTCCTTTCTCCGCTACCTTACTGGTCACAAGGTTTGGTAGGCAACCTTCTGAGTCCCCTTTCCCCTATTATTACCCCCACTACCTCGGGTTGGTTTGCTGTGCCTGCATGGGCATGGTGGGAGGAGGGCAATAGTGGTGAGTTGCCCCTTTATTGGTGTCGGATCGGTATCTTCTTCACTTTTTCACGGTTTCTGGTGTCTTCAGCTGCGTCTGGAGTGCATCCGTTTTGGTGCGGCACTTTCTTCCTTTTGCCGTTGTCAACAAGGTGTCATCTCTGGTGTGTCACGGGCTACATAGGGTGTCAGCCGACCTTGGGCGTCAAGTGCCAGTATAGGTTACCTGCAGGTTATTCGGTGCCTGTGGTGGGGCCCTCTGAGCTTTGGCGAGCTTCCCGGCGAGCGCAGCACTGGCATAGGTGACTGCTTTTTGGGTGTTGTTGGGATGGGAGGGGAGATGGCCGTCACAGATAGGAGAAAGGGCGATTACGGTGAACCAGTGGAGTGCTAGGCTGGGGGTGGTCATTGGGGCTGGGGCGGACAATATTTTGGTGGGGCCTTTCGATTGGCTGGCAGGGGGTGGGGTGGTGCAGGGGCCGGCATCCTGGCTGTACCCAACTGGAACCGGGAGCTGATGCGGCAATGTGATTGAGGCCTACAGGCTTGGGGAGTGGGACCTTCCTCATTTGGCAGTATCTGACTGGAACCGGGAGCTGACACGGCAATGTGATCGAGGCCCGCAGGCTCGGGGAGTGGGAGTGGGGTCTCTTTAGGCCCTAGCCCATGTGTAAGTCCTTTGAAGAAGGTGCTACATGTAAGTCCTTTACTTACCCGCTTTGAATCTACTTTGCTCTCTGTTGGTTGGTTGGGGGGTTTTTTCTTTGCCTCGGGCTTTCTTTTGGGGTTCGGGGGGCTATTCTTTATTCAG
>RBNI01003197.1:0-16443 GCA_003990745.1 Jimgerdemannia flammicorona
CCCCCTACCCCAACCCAATAAAAGACCACCTTGGCCAATATAATCCCCACCCTCCCACCACTTTGCTCACAGATCCTAGTTACCAAACTGTGATGTCGCCCCCCCTGAGGGCCCCAACCAACCCACCATCCAGTCAGCAAATCCCCTAACAGCTCCTCCCACCATACTACCTTCTTCTGCAGCCCCATCTACCACTCCTCCTCAAATACAAAGAACTAATGACCCACCAGTCCTATCCATACTGCCAACACCCATCCTACAGTAAGTCAACTATCACCCACCCACCCCACTAGCTGAGATTTCAAATCATCCCAGCGGCCCCCCCCCACTAACCAGTCTTGGCTCCACACCCAGTCTATTTCCAATTACTATCCAAAAGTCCTCCAATATCTCACACTCTCCCAGCCAATGTTCTGGCATCTGCACCAGACCTCCAGCCTGCCCTACATTGTAACACTCCTCACACTCAAAACAACCACCATCCATCAGATGCTCAGTATGGAAATTCAACATGATATTCCTCTGCAGCACCCGCCATCATACCACCCAGTATTTGGAAGGAAGCTACCTTTGCACCTCAGCACTCCAAGACTAGATACCCGCCTAGTCCCACTTCTCACCAATCCCTGCTACCTGCCAGCCACTTGGCCAAAGATCTAGGCCAAGACCCTGCTGACACTCCACTCTATCCCTGATATCAAACACTATGAGTGGGGCACCCCCCAGGAGCAGCCTATCCCAACTCCACATATTAGGCCCCAATATCACCTCCCCCTCATTGCCTTGCCAATGCAGGTCAATTCGGTGTGCTCCATCTACCACTCCCCACCAAAAGCCCTTGAATCGCAGCCACTGAGCACTATTCAGCCCCACCAAAGAGAGCAGATCTCTGGAGGACCCTCGAGGGGAGGATCTCATCTCCCACACCTTCTGCAGCAGAGGTACCCAACCCCCACCCTGCAGTTCAGCAGCTCTCTTCAACCACCAGGCTTGCAAGCAGTATAGCTGCTTGGGGAAATCCACAAGGCCTAGACCCCCCCTGACCACTGGTATCACCAAAGTATCCCAACTGACCTGGGCCCTCCTCCCTGTCCAAATCCAATCTTTAGCCACTTTCATCAGCCTCTTCACCACCCATGCTGGGAAGTCTAGGTGATAGGCCACATACCACAGCTTGGGAAATCAATATATATTCAGTATTGATACCCGCCCTGCCAGAGAGATATAGTGGCCTCCCAAACCTTGAAGGGCCTCCCCCCAAATGGTCACTCTGCTCTCCCACCACACTCGTGGCAGGACTGAATCATACACAGAAAGGAAGATGCCCAGATACCACACCATCTCACTGGTAGGAACAATTGTTCCAATGATGTCCCCACCCACTAGTCCATTCTCTAGCACTATTGTCTCACACTTATTCCAGTTGAGCTTTGCCCCAGAGTGAGCCTCATACCATTCCACTGTCTCCTTAAGTGCCTCTACATCTGCCACAGACCCAAGTCCAACCATCATATCATCAGCAAAGGCCCCCACCTTCTACACTATACTATATATAGAGAGCCCTGCTACCTTTCAGCGAATCCTATCCATCAATAGCTCCAGCGAAAGGACATAGAGAATAGGGAACAAAGGATCTCCCTGAGGAACTCCTCTTCCCAAGGAAAACACCAGACCATGGTGTCCATTACATATCAGCACTGCCTGACTACTCCCCAGCAGACTCAATATAGAGGCCCAGAATCTCAGAGGAACACCAATTCGATCCATCACTCTGCCCAGTCAAACCCACCGTACCTGGTCATATGCCTTCTCCTGGTCCAAGAAAACCAACCTTCCATCGAGTCCACAGGCCCGGGCCCCTTCAATGACACCATGTACCCATGCAGTCCCATCTCTTATAAGCCTGCCCCCAACAAAGCCCCACTGCTCCTCCCCCCAGCACCTCTTGTGCAACTTTCTGCAGTCTAGCAATGATCACCTTAGTCACCATTTTCCTGTCCATATCCAGAAGTATAATTGGCCTCCAGTTCTTCCAGTCCTCCCTCCTCCCTTTATCTTTGTACAATAAGGCCACCAGCCCGAGGTCTTGCTCTCCAACTGTCAGAGGGTTGCTTTTTAGGGTAACTGTTACATAGTTCTGAAATCATTTTCTGGAAGTTCTGGATATTCTGGAAGACCGTTTTCTTATGGTCAAGATCAATTTCATATGGAGTATGTCCTCTACACTTATTGATTTCAAGATTGGGTTGACGTCTCAACCAAAGTCCTTTTTCAGACTAGTTCTGGATGTTCAGGATTTTCTGTATTTCAGGAAGTTCAAGAAACTAAGACCAGCTTAGTTGAATTGGTGTATCGCTGCAGACAATACCCAATTAGGAAATTTCATGATGGGGTTAGGAGTGGGACCTAATGGGGAGTGGATTTACTTAAGAGTGATTTGTGGGTTATTAAATAGGTTTATTCACTATTCATGATATTGCTATACTAGGAGTAGTTGTGTGAAGGGATATTGTGGGGAAGTACTCAGGAGTTGTGTTTAGATTGTTCAGGTCTGAGATTCTGAGATCTGGGGGAGGGGGTATTTATACTAGTGAGGGGCTAACTGGACTATGCTAGATATGGATGTAGCACTAAGTACTTTGCTGAGTCGGAATATAGTCACGTAGTACAAGGGTGATCTGATATATCAAGAGATCGTCTGACTGCTGAGTCAGTTCACAGTCACATCATACAGGGCTAATCTAACTATACTATGACTGCTAAGCTATTTATAGGTTTTAGGCACTGTCTGGATAGTCTTCGATGACATCACCATTGATGACATCATCTCTGATGAAGTAGTCATCTAGGAAGAGTGGTTTGTGAATTACTTCTCCTTGTTGGCTGAGGTAATAATACATTGGAACTTCATCTCTGTCCCACAGGATAGCATCGTCTGTCTCATATGCTGGATAAGGTGTTGGGGGGTGAAGAAGTGGTGCATCGTCTTCATTTTCATTGGATTTACTGTCTGCATACCTTCTGTAAGTTACAGCACTATAAGTCGCGGGATTGTAGTATGCTGGCGGCTGTGGTTCATGTCACTCGTACTTGGGTGGTGGAGTGGTTGGTTCAACTTTGAGGGTTGTCTGAAGGTACAGGTTGTGTTCTCTGGTCTCTTTATTATAGTTGAAGTAATCGGGGATAAATGCAGGTTGGTATTTGTACCAGTGGTTATTGTCCCAATAAGTCTCGTATGTGGTTATGAACTATTGTAAGTTCATCGACAAAGTTGGCAGTGTGATCAGGATTGGTAGAGATCCTTGGCTTGAGGTCATATCAGTATCAGAAGGATCATTGTCTTCTGCTTCATCTTCATCAAAGTTGATTATATCATAGACATCCTTCATGGTGTATCCAACTTAGGGCATTTGCAGGATGTGGTCATTGGGGTGCAGAAAGGTTCTGTCTGTGGTTTCAACATACTCGAGATACTTGTGGTTGAGTTCTTGTATCATGTCATTGATTTGGCCATAGGACAGAGTAGCAACCATTTCGCTGGTAGTAACTCGGAGGTAAGGAATAAAGGTCCTGTACTCATAGAAGAGTTCTTGGTATTTGCGGGCGATGAGCTTCTGGTGTTGAGACATCTGGGTAATGTCTGTATTATGGTGGTGTTCAACTATGTCTTCCAAGAGGTGGCCAATCTGGTAGTAGCTTGAGATTTGTCCAATCCTGTGGGCCTCCTTAAGCATGTTTAGGGCGTTCCATTGGGCTTCCATGAAGTAGAGGGGTGCTAGGCTATGGATATTTATGAGGGGCAGAGGGGGTGTGGCTCGGTTGACAATGGCATTTCAAATATCAGTGTGGATGTGGTTATAGATCTTGGTGGTCATGTTTGTGTATTTGGAAGTTGTGGTTGTTATTTGTTTTGATTCTGTTTCGATGCGTCTCGGGGCTTGGTATATATGCATTTATTCTTGATTGATAAGATTCCATTTGTATGAATCTTGTATTCTGTGACTTCGTATTGACTCAGCTTTGTGCACTGTGACTTCTGTGTGACTCAGCTTCATGATCGCACAGGTGATTTCCAGATTTATTCAGAGGTCGCATGTGATTTCAGTGACTTGTTAAGAGGGTGACATGTGATTTCTGTAGCTTGGAGGTTGTGTGCTTAC
Source organism: Jimgerdemannia flammicorona (assembly GCA_003990745.1). Lineage (NCBI taxonomy): Eukaryota > Fungi > Mucoromycota > Endogonomycetes > Endogonales > Endogonaceae > Jimgerdemannia > Jimgerdemannia flammicorona. Next base: position 4,161 of record RBNI01003197.1, read on the forward strand.
AACTCTCCCCTTCTTAGCTTTCGATGTCCTCATCGGGGCCTTCTAATTTTGTTCTAGTATTGTTATACCATTTGGGAGGTCAAAAGTCTGGTAAAGTTTATTTTTTTCAGAAAGTGGCATGCTCATAGTACAGTTGCCTAACACATTGGATTCACACATTAAAGGGTCATGTGTTCAATGCCGTGCACCAGAAGTGATTCTGATGTCATTCACTGCTGGGGAATTTCCTCTAAAGAATCTTCTTAAATATCTATACCTCATTTCCCACCAGTGGTATGGGGAGAATAGGCTTACTTTCAGTTTTGCTATTTTTCTAGAGGATTGGTATTCTTGACTTGCTGAGTTCTTAATTTTTGTTCGTGATAATTATAGTGTTCAGGAGGATATAATATATAGTATGAACTGATAGGTACAGGAGTGTTCAGATTTCAGTTGTTCAAGGAACCGTATTCCTGAACTAAGTCAGTAGCATTCTGGAGATTGGTCTTGGGTTCCCATGTTGCATCATGGATTGGATAACCTTTCTATTTAATGAGATACTCAGGGTGGTTCTTGTGACCATGTTTGTTGAAGATTTGTTCAACTTCGTATTCTTCTTGGTCATTAATAATGACAGGTGCAGGTAGTTTTGTAGTTCAGTTCAGGAATAGTTCATCATCATTGTCATTGTATTGCTTGAGATGTTGGACATTGAAGACTGGGTGAATCTTAATAGTATCTGGTAGTGCCAATTTGTAGGAGGTTGGAGAGACTTATGAAATGACTTCAAATGGTCCAATGAACTTGCTATTCAGCTTTGTAGATGGTCTGTGCTTGAGGTTGTCAACTTGGTATCCTTGGATGTCTAGTAGAACTTTTTCTCCAATATTGAAGGTTTCTTCTTGGTGATGTTGGTTAATATACTGTGACTGTTGTTCTTGAGCTCATAATAAATTCTCAATTGCAATCTGGCTTAGATTACGCATTCGGAGTAAGAATTCTTCAACAGCTTCGACTGTGGAGGGTTCTTCAGTGGTTCGGATGAGTGTCAGAGGAGTGTTTGGGTTTTGTCCAGTATTGGTGAAGAATGGAGTCATTCCAAGAGAGGCTTGCTTGCTGTTGTTATAGGCAAACTCAACTGTAGTGAGGTGTTCATGCCAATCATCTTGTCTGTAGGAGATATAGTTTCTTAGCATTTGTTCTAGAGTTCAGTTCATTCTTTTAGTTTGGCCATCAGTTTTGGGGTGAAAGGCTGTAGATAGTGCAAGTTTCGTTCCAAGGTGTACATGGAGGGCTTTCCAAAAATGGCTGGTGAATTTCGGGTCTCAGTCACTAACAATGATCTTAGGAAGACAATGATAGTGGAAGATATTGTCAAACAAGAGTATAGCTATGTCTGGTACTGTTGCAGTGGTGGTGGTTGGTACAAAGTAAGCTTGTTTGCTGAGATAGTCCACAAAGACAACAATTGCATCTTTCCCGTTCTTTATTTGGGGTAGTTGTACAATGAAGTCCATTGAGACTTGTTCCCAATTAGCAGATGGTACTGGGATAGGGTGGAGTAGACCAGGTTTTGCTAGTGTTGAGGACTTGTTACATTGGCAGGCATCACAGGAGGTGATGTAGGTTTTTAGCTGATCTGCCATCTGGGGCCAATAGAAGTTTCGGGAGATAACTTCATGGCATTTATCAAATCCTAAATGTCCAGCTGTAGGGGCATCATAGCATTCAAATAGGATAGTCTTTCGGAGGTTGTGGTTGTTTGGAATATACAATCTGTCCTTGTAGTAGATAGCATTGTCCCTAAGTTGGTATTGGTTATACTGAGTATGCTTGTCAGCATCATCACAGTTCAGGATTTCTTGGAGTGCTTGAGCTTCCTTATCATCAGCACATGCTGTGATAATTTGTTCCATGATGGAGTTTGTAACCAGGGTGAGAGTTTGGATGACTTCTTCAATAGGTGGTCTGGAGATTGCATCAGCAACAATATTTTCCTTGCCAGGGCAGTACTGGATTTCATAGTCAAAGTTGGTGAGGACTTTCATCCATCTGGCTTGCTTTCGAGAAAGGGTAGCCTGGGTCTTGATGTTGACTAATAACTTGTGGTCAGTCAATACAGTGAAGTATGCTCCTTCTAGGTATAGTCGCCATTTGATCAGAGTGTCCACAATGGCTAACATTTCCTTCTTGTGAGTTGCGTAGTTGATTTCGGCATCATTGAACTTGCAGAAGTGATAGGCCACAGGGTGTCCTTCTTGCATGAGTACTGCTCTAAGAGCTAGGTCAGAGGCATTAGTGGTAACTTCATATGGTAGGGCAGGATTTGCCACTTGAAGTACTGGAGTGGTTATCAAAGCATCCTTCAGTGCTTGGAAGGCAGTATCTTGATCGGGTCCCCAATTTACAAGATTGTTGAAGTTCTTCTCCTGTTTTGTGGTCCAGGGCTATTCTTCTTTCTTGCTATGCTTGGTCATTTGGATAAGAGCAGTGGCGATTTTGGCAAAGTTGATAACAAATCATCTATAATAGTTTGCTAATCCCAGAAATGACTGGAGGTCTTTCAGCTTCTTGGGGCTAGGCCAATCTTTGATTGTGGAGATTTTGCTGGAGTCTACTTTGATTCCATTTGGCATGACAATGTGTCCAAGGAATTGGATTTCTTTCAGGAGAAATTCGCACTTACTGAGTTTTGCAAAGAGTCGGTTTTCTCAAAGTTTCAGTAGTATTAGCTCCAGGTATTCAAGATGTTCCTCCAGGGTTTTGCTGAAGACTAGGATGTCATCAATGTAGACAACAACAAATTTGTCCAGGTATGGGTGCAGGATGGTATTCATCAGTGTCTGAAAGGTTGCAGAAGCATTAGTTAAGCCAAAGGGCATAACCAGGAATTCAAAATGTCCATAGCGAGTTCGGAAGGCTGTCTTGTAGATGTCTTCTTCTTTTATGGCAATTTGCCAGTAACCATTCCACAGATTGAAAGAGCTTATGAATTGTGGGTTGGTAAGCCTATCAAATATTTTGTCAATTCTGGGTAGTGGGCAACAGTTCTTGATGGTCTGTTCATTGAGGTCATGGTAATCAATACACATTTGCAGGTCTCCTCCTTTCTTTACAACAAAGAGGACTGGTGCATCATAAGGTGATACACTGGGTCTGATGAATCCTTGTTCTAGGAGTTTGTCAATTTCTTTCTTGAGTGCATCGATTTCTCTCAGAGACATATGGTAGATTGACTTGAAGGCTGGCTTGGTGCCTGGAATAGTCTTGATGGCATGGTCTACTGCTCGTTTGGGAGGTAGGCCTTTTGGGAGTTTCTTCGGGAATATATCTCGGAATTTCTGGAGTAGTGGTCTGACATGGCTGTCAACTTTGGAAAAGTCTTTTTCAGAGTTCTCGGGTTCTCCATTGGATGGGCAGATGGAGATGGCAAAGAGAGGACATTTCTTGACCAATTTCTTGAGTTGTAGCTTGTTGATGTGGGTGATTTTTAGTCCAGAGTCACTAGAGTTGAGTGGGTCCTTTTCACCTTGCAGTTTGAAGTTGTGGCATCCTTTCTTGATGGTCAGAGAATGGTTTACCCAATCAATCATGGGGTTCTCTTGTTTTAACCATAGAGTTCCAAGGATGATTTCATTGTTAGGGAGTGGTACAATCTGGAGGATAACATGTACTCAATAGTCACCGATTCGGAAGGGTAGATTGTAGACTTCCTTGCTAATGACATGTGAGGTTCCATCAGTTGTAGCAACTGCTTGAGTTTGTTGTACCAGAGAGGTGAAGACCTTGAGTCTGTTGGCTGTTTCTTCATTGATGAAGTTGTCTGAGGCACCACTATCTATCATGATCTTGACAGGTGCTCAGTTGATAAAAGCTTTAAATGTAAGCAGTTTGTCTGATCCAATGGTGGTGATTTCAGTTGTAGGAGCTTTCCTTCTATTGGTTCTTCTTTGAGCCAGTTCATTGACACAAGAGAAGCAATCATCAATCATTCAGAAAGAGTACATTCCAATACTATGGGTGTATTGGCTACTTGGTATATATCCATCTTCGATTTTCTTGTAGAATTGTTCTTCTTTGTTCACAGTAGGTTGGACTGGGGTCTTGTTTGATGAACCAAATCCTTTGGATCCTCAGATGGTGGGCAGTAGTTCAGGGACTTCCTTGACTGTCAGGGTTGACTCAATTTTTTCGAATAGGATCTAGGCAATGCAGAAGCCTATAGGGATCTTGAAGAGTGTCCAACTGTGGTTTTGGATGAGGACAATAATTTCGCCTGTATAATCTTCGTCAATGACTCCTCCTTCTACTGAGAGTCCTTTCAATGCTAGGCTGCTGTGACAGCATATTCTTCCAACATGTCCTTCAGAAATTTGGATACTGATTCCTGTATAGACTTGCTTGACTTCTCGGTTAGAGACTGTAGCTTCTTCGGCTGCATACAGATCATATCCAGCTGCTTTTTAACTTCCTTTGGTTGGGGCCTTAGCTGTTTGTCTTAACTTGACAAAGTCTAGTGTTCTGGTGGTCAGGTTGTTGAGGTGGTGCAGAGTGGTAATAGTTGCTCGTATTGCTGTTTGGGGTTTTCAGTTAGGGCAGGTACTGGCTATGTGTCCTGTCTTTTAGCAATAGAAGTATGCTCCACTTCTTTGAAGTTTGTTCCTTTTGCCTTCAGTGAGTTTCTTGAAGATACTTGGCTGGGTGGGTTCATAATTTCTAGGTGTCCACAAAGTGGATGATGAGGGAGCTCAGGATGCTTCATACTTGGGTTCTTCTTTCTTAGTCCAAGTCTTTTCCTTGTTATTGAATTGTCTTCGGGGCAGAATGGGTCCAGCTGTTAGAATGTGCTTATCCATAGTCTTGATTCTTGCCAGGTACCATTGTTGGTGGTCACAACTAACTGGGCATCCTTGTTCTCAGATTTTTCTAGTAAGCCATTCAGGCAGGGCATCAAATAAATGATCTGCTCTTGTACCATTTCGTGCTTCATCATTGGCAATATATCCTAGGCCAACAGTGTTCAGGAGTGACTCGAGTTTTGTATAGAAGGTTTCGAATTCCTTCTTGCCATGTACATCAAATTTGAGGTTGCAGAGTTTTACTCGAGATTTAGCAATCATGGTTTCACTGTGATATTGAGCAATCATGAGTTGTTTAAGTCCAGGGGCTGCAGGATGGGCTCCATATCCTGGGGCATTATTTGCTGCATTCTGAGCAACTACTGCAGGTCAGGTGTTCCATGTGAGGGGTTTTTTGGGAAGAGTTAGCCACCATTCTTCAGCAGGTCCTCGGAAGAATATAACAACTTGGCGGACATAGACTATAGTGGTAGCAAAGAGTTGTTCCAGAGTGTGGTCTTGATTGTTTGTCAGAACATGGTCAGCGACTCACTCATTGGTCCATTGATTGGCTTCGAAATTGGTATCAACTACACTAATAAAGCTTTGGACTTCTTGTGCAGTACCATTGAAGGTAGGTAGACTCAGATTTTTTGTAGGTCGGGTCTGTTCAGCTAAGGCAGTAATGGTTGCTGCCATTATGGCTATCTGGGCTATAAGGTCTAGAATCTGTTGGTTTGTCATATTGTTTACTGGAGGCAGTTGAACTGATGGTAGTGGTATTACTGGTACTACTTGAGGTACTGGTGCAGAGTGTGATGGGGTTCTTTGGGTCTGTGTAAGTTGCTGGAGTAATAGTTGTGAGTCTGGAGTAAGGGTTTGATAGATAGCTGTCTGTTACTGTGTAGGTGTATTCTGTCCTGATGGAGGTATGTCTCCTTCAGTAGTATATCCAGGATCAAATTCACTAAGATACTCCTCCTCCTCTTCAGTTTGGTCTCCATGTACTTGAGTTTGCTCAGCATCAAAGTAGACAGAATCAGTTGTATATCTGATTTCAGATGGACTTAATTCAAAGTCAAGTTCTGGTTCAGTATTGGTTTTGGATTCAGGTAGGGCTGTAGCAGGGCCTGCTCCAGGTTCAGGGTCAGGTAGTTAATGAAGGGTTTCTCTTACTTCTTCCTTAAGAATATGGTGGGCCTTGCTGTTCTGGAATCAGTAGTATAATGTGGTCCTGGTCCTGGTATGGTGAAAGTCGGTAGAGTTGAGCCACTTGGCTATAGAGGCTTGGGCTTCATGAGGAACTAAGGCTAGAAAGACTGCTGCTGGTTATCCTAGGTCGCTCAGATTTGTAGAGCTGACAAAACTCTTGTTGAGAAGAGTAAAGAAGGCTTCTATAAGACCTTCTTTGTCCTGACTTGCTGGGTGTAGTGCAAGGAGTTTGGTGAATAGGGTTTCGCCTATTTGCTGGTTTAATCAGAGTACTTCTTTCTTTGAATGAAGTTTGTCCCACTTATTGCAGGTATGGAGGTCAAATTGTCCTTGTATATCAGATTCAATTCTCTCTAAATTATCAGATAGTTCAGAATAAATTCCAGTTCAGAGATTGGGCTTTATACCAACTTGTAGGAATTCGCAGAAGGGTTTATAGTGGGGTGAGAAAGCATCTTGAAGCAGAATTGGATTGTAAACTGCTGCTACCAAGTTATCAGAGGGTTGCTTTTTAGGGTAACCGTTATGTAGTTCTGGAATCATTTCCTGGAAGTTCTAGATATTCTGGAAGACCATTTTCTTATGGTCAAGATCAATTTCATATAGAGTACGTCCTCTATGCTTATTGATTTCAAGATCGGGTTGACGTCTCAACCAAAGTCCTTTTTCAGACTAGTTCTGGATGTTCAGAATTTTCTGTATTTCAGGAAGTTCAAGAAACTAAGACCAGCTTAGTTGAATTGGTGTATCGCTGCAGACAATACCCAATTAGGAAATTTCGTGATGGGGTTAGGAGTGGGACCTAATGGGGAGCAGATTTACTTAAGAGTAGTTTGTGGGTTATTAAATAGGTTTATTTGCTATTCATGAGATTGCTATACTAGGAGTAGTTGTGTGAAGAGATATTGTGGGGAAGTGCTCAGGAGTTGTGTTCAGATTGTTCAGGTCTGAGATTCTGAGGTTTGGGGGAGGGGGTATTTATACTTGTGAGGGGCTATCTGGACTATGCTAGATATGAATGTAGTACTAAGTGCTTTGCTGAGTCGGAATACAGTCATGTAGTACAAGGGTGATCTGATATGTCAAGAGATTGTCTGACTGCTGAGTCAGTTCACAGTCATATCATACAAGGCTAATCTAACTACACTATGACTGCTAAACTATTTATAGGTTTTAGGCGCTGTCTGGATAGTCTTCAATGATATCACTATTGATGACATCATCTCTGATAAAGTAGTCATCTAGGAAGAGTGGTTCGTGGATTACTTCTCCTTGTTGGCTGAGGTAATAATACATTGAAACTTCATCTCTATCCTACAGGATAGCATCGTCTGTCTCATATGCTGGATAAGGTGTTGGGGGGCGAAGAAGTGGTATATCATCTTTGTTTTCATTGGATTCACTGTCTGCATACCTTCTGTAGGTTATAGTACTATGAGTCACGGGATTGTAGTATGCTGGCAGCTATGGTTCATGTCGCTCATACTTGGGTGGTAGAGTGGTTGGTTCAACTTCGAGGGTTGTCTGAAGGTACAGGTTGTGTTCTCCGGTCTCTTCATTGTAGTTAAAGTAATTGGGGATGAATGTAGATTGGTATTTGTGCCAGTGGTTATTGTCCCAATAAGTCTTGTATGTAGTTATAAATTATTGTAAGTTCATTGGCAAAGTTGGCAGTGTGATCAGGGTTGGTAGAGATCCTTGGCTTGAGATGATGTCGGTATCAGAAGGATCATTGTCTTCTGCTTTGTCTTCATTGAAGTTGATTATATCATAGATGTCCTTCATAGTATATCCAACTTGGGGCATTTGGAGGATGTAGTCATCAGGGTGTGGGAAGGTTCTGTCTGTGGTTCCAATGTACTCGAGATACTTGTGGTTGAGTTCTTGTATCATGTCATCAATTTGGCCATAGGACAGGGTAGCAACCATTTCACTGGTAGTAACTCAGAGGTGAGGAATAAAGATGCTATACTTATAGAAGAGTTCTCGATGTTTGTGGACGATGAGCTTCTGGTGTTGAGATATCTGGGTAATGTCTGTATCATGGTGGTGTTCAACCATGTCTTCCAAGAGATGGCCAATCTGGTAGTAGCTTGAGATTTGTCCAATCTGGTGGGCCTCATTAAGCATGTTCACCATCAGGCTTCCACGAAGTAGAGGGGTGCTAGGCTATGGATATTCATGAGGGGCAGAGGGGGTGTGGCTTGGTTGACAATGGTATTCCAAATGTCAGCACAGATATAGTTATAGATCTTGGTGGTCATGTTTGTGTGTTTGGAAGTTGTGGTTGTTATTTGTTTTGGTTCTGTTTTGACGCGTCTTGGGGCTTGGTATATATGCATTTGTTCTTGATTGGTAAGATTCTGTTTGTGTGAATCTTGTGTTTTGTGACTTCGTATTGACTTAGCTTTATATGCTGTGACTTCTGTTTGACTCAGCTTCATGATCACACAGGTGATTTTCAGATTTATTCAGAGGTCGCATGTGATTTCAGTGGCTTATTAAGAGGGTGACATGTGATTTCTGTGGCTTAGAGGTTGTGTGCTTGCACCAATCCACTCACCCCTCTGAATAATATGGTCACAGAGGGCAGTCATCTCATCCAAAACTCTGGGGACCTTCACCATCTTTTCCAGAAGTCCCATGGCAATCCATCCTTCCCTGGTGATGTTCTAAGTTTAGTTGCTGCAAGGACACTCAGTATCTCCTCTCCTCACACTGGTAAGATCAAGTCACCTAGTCCAGCAACTTGTGGCAGCCCCCACTTCTCTAGTATATCTGCAATCACCACCTCATCCACACCTCCTTCTTCCTCACTCTACAAACCCTGCCATCTCTCCTTCAAAACTCCTAGGATTTATTGTGTACCATACACTATATCTCCATTGGCATCCAGGACTCCATCCCACCTATACCACACTCTCCTGGCCTTGAGGAGTCTCGATAAGTACCTAGTAGGCCACTCACCCTCCTCAAGCCCCTGCCACTATAGCCAAGCAGCCATACCTCACATATGAGTCTCCTCCTCTTCTTACAACACCTGTTGTAGCTCTACTATTTCCAATTTCACCCTCTCTATCCTCCAGTCCTCCACTCCATCAGAAGTGAGTAGATCCGCCCAATCCAATTGCAGTCTCCTCAGCCTATTAGAAGCACACCTTGTGCACTCTCTCCTCTACCTCCCAGCCTCCCTACCAGCTCCTCTCCAATAGACCCTCACATCCTCTTTCAATTGTTCTCAGTGGACATCCACAAACAAACCCTCATTCCTCTATACAACAAACTTCACCTGAATATCCTCCACCTATGAGTCCCACAACCCCTTCTCAGCCAGCAGGGAGGAGTTAAGGCACCAATGTCCAAGTCCATCTCCACTCCCCCCAAACTGCTCCTGCCCCAACAGTCCCCAGTGGTCAGACTATGGGCACCACTCCACCTCTAATGACTTCCAAACATTGGAACCCCAACACTCTGCTGTCAGAATTCAGTCAATCTTGGTATCTAAGCCATTCACCCAATATGTATAGATCCTGTCATCGCCCCATCACATTCTGCCCATATCCTCTAAGTAGCTCAACCTCTCCACCTCCTCCCATGCATCCAGCCCTCCACTTCTCTCTCCTGCACTCCTCCCTCCATCAGTCCTGTCTAGATGCTGGTCCTGAACCATATTAAAGTCCCCCCCCAGAACATCAACCCCTTCCTCCAAGAGAATACCCTCCTCCATCAACTCCTCAATCCATACAGTTCTCTCACCCCTAACCATGGGGCAGAAGCAAGAGCCAACTCTCACCTGGCCATTGCCAATCTCCCCAGACCAAGCGATCACCCCAGCTCCTGATTCTCTCCAAGTCCCCTCTACCCTTCCTCACCAGAATCACCACTTTTCCAAACCAAGCAGTGGCCCCACCCCATTCCCTAGTCCACTCCACCCTATCATCCTCATCCTCACATCTAACATCCTATAATAAAAAGAGGTCCGCCTCCAATCCCTTGAGCTAAGTAAAAATATTCTTATGCCATTTAGATCCCCGCAGCCCATTCACATTCAAAGAGAAAATGGTAGTTGTACTGTTCATAGAGAATAATGTTAAATAATGATCCCATTCTCTACAAGCCTGCATTTTGCTCCTCCTGCACCAAATCCAATTCATGTTCAGCAGCCCATTCCCTTTCTCCAGATTTCCGTACCTCCAACCCTTCCAGAAGTTCTACCATCGCCCCATCTTCCCTCTCCTCAAAGTCCTCCCTATACTCCAGACAGGCCTCCCTCCAGAGCTGCAAACCATGATGCTCAGCCCAACAGTAGAATGCCCGCTCACCTGCAACCACCACCAGCTCCGCCTTCCTCACCTCATCGACCTCATAACCCTCCTCCTCTAGGAAGATCGCAAGAATCTCCCCCCTCAGTGCCTCCACCACACCATTGCCATGCAGAATCTGTTTCCAATGCTCCTCAGGCATCACCCTCAGGTCCACCTCTCCCAATGTATCTGCTGTAAGGTTATCCATCATCTTGCTCATCCACAGCAAGTTCCCCACCTCCTTCCCTCCTGGGGTTGCTGGCCATCCTGCATCCAACATTGTGATATCTACACCTACACTGGTGGCCTCATCCCATCCCTCCTCAGAGACATCCACCAGCTCATCCTTGTCAGCCACCACCACCTGGCCCCCTTTCTCCACATCCGGGACCCCAAAGCACACCTGCTGGACCCCCTTCATCACCACATCCTCTGTCATCCTTCTCTTCACCACCAGGCCCCTTCTGATGAGAGGAGGGGGGGTGGTATCCAATTCCTGGTCCCAGACCTCCAAAGTGCTGTCGGCATAGGGGTCCTTGTCCAGTACCTTCCCAGCCTCTTCCTTGCCTGCCTTCATCTCCCCTCCTCCATTACTGTCCCAGACACTGGCATTGATGCCCCCAGATACCTCAGCTCCAACTGCCTTCTTCTTCACCTCTACTGTCATACTCGCCAGAAGCTCCCTCTGCCTCCTACGCCCCTGTGCCTACTCCCACTGCTTTTTGTCCATATGGATATGCTTCCCCTCCACAACCTCCAGATATGTTGACTCCTCAAAGAGCTTCCAGGCCTTTGCCCTCCGTTCTACTATACCACTCAACTCCTCCAGCGCCTCAAACAAGTCCTCCTCCTCCTCTTCACTCCCCTTCACCCTCGATACTCTACAGATGACAGTACCCCACATCAACACTAAAGGTCAGTCACTCGCCTTTCCTGTAGCCTCTCTCCCTGCTAGCCTAATCCTGACATCCACATCATCTGTCCTGATCACCATCCCCTCCTACACCCTGAATCCGATATCCACAATATCGCCATACTCAGCCACCACCTCCTCAACCCTCCTCCTAGTCTCAACCTTCGTCACCATAGGTCCTTTGACTAGTAGTTGTACCACCCTAGGGTCCCACCTAAGGCACCTCACCATAGGGACCACCACTTCACCAACCACTACTCCAGTCTTCATTGCCTCATCCAGTGGGCCCACCTTCTCAAAGCCCACCTCTATCCCTTCCAGCCCCTTCAGGAACTTCACCAAGGCTGCCCCAGCCACCTGCTGCGAGATAAGCCCCAGAACCATCCTCGCTGTCACTGCCATGCCCCGGAAGCACAAGGTAGCCATGAACTCCAAAACCGACTTCTTGAGTAATAGTGCCACCACCAGCCCCATCACACCATCAGCCAGGTCCTCCTTCCGAATCGGTAGCCCCAGCCCCACTCTGCCATCAGCTGTCACATCTCTTTTTTTTTCCTGATTCCCCGTCATGCCACCATCAGCAGTCCCACCTCTAGCCACAACACCGCCAGACCCTATGCTCATACCCCTAGTCTGGGGACCTCCCCCCCTCCCAAGGCTCGCCTTGCCCTTCCCCACAGCAGCACCAGCCCTGTCTCCAACTGGCCATCCACTCCCCTTCACTATGTCCGCAAAGCTGGAGCAGCCAGTCCTTCCCCCATTCCCACCTGACACCAGCCCTCTCCAGAACCCTCACTGTCCTTCAAACCTCCAAAGGCCCCCATCTCCAGGCCATAACCCCTTCCTACATTCTGCCAACTGAAGGCCCCAGGTCCACCAGACCCAGCATGCCCATCAGAACTCTTGCTTGATGACATTTTATAGTACCTTTTCTCTGAGTTGCATTGAAAACTGTTGCTTGAAGTTTGTGTAATGTGAATTATATGGCCTCTTTTCTTAATATTGTTATATGTATCCCATCTTTTTTTTTTTTTTTT
>RBNI01003198.1:0-16437 GCA_003990745.1 Jimgerdemannia flammicorona
TTTTTTATAGTCACTTGGACTCCTTTATTCAAACTATCTAAACACTATTTCAATGAAAATTAAATACAAACTGCTACTATAATATATTATAAATAGGTAGAGTTAGTCATCCAACTCTTGCCTTCCATCTGACTCCATGCTCATCTAATACCAGGTGTCCTTGACTCTACTGGACAATGTCCTGCACTTTCCACAAGACCTCTGGTTGAAGCTGCCTCCCCTAATACCACCACTCTTGTACTACCTCCCAAAGAAGCCACTTTCACTACTCTACTAGCTCGCCAATTCCTAACTATGGGTCTTACTCAAACACCCATCTCCAATATACTGCTATCAGAACCCAGACCCCCAGGACTTGACCTAGACTACTCCAGAAATCTCCTATCTCTCCTACCAGCTGGTGCTTGATCACCAGACTGACAGGATCTCTAGTCCTTCTGCCAGCAGGGTACCAGTAATCTTCCAAATACTGCTAGAACTCTTCAACACCAGAGCAGGCCACCAGAACATGCTCCAGTGACTGAACCACCCCACTATCCACCTCACTGCACCACTTGTAGTCCTGACAGCTATCTATCTCAATCCATCTAGTCTGATACTCCAATATCACATTTCTTCTCAAAAAGTGCCACTATACAACCCAGTACTTAGGGGATACTACCTTGAGCAAAGTGGCTCCTCAACTCTAGATTCAGCTCCACTCTCAGCCTTCACCCAATCCTGCCTTCTGCCAAACTGCTGGCCATCTCTCCAGAGGGCCAGACCTGATCCACTCCATCATCTCAACCAATGAGTACTCCTTCAGACAATGACCACCAATATGAAGGTTCCCCAATCACCACCATCTCTGCTCAGGATTCTCACCAACCTCCATCTCCAGCCCTGCCAACCCCATGGCCAGCCAGACCTCTACCATGCCCAATAAAAATCCCTTATACTGCAGCTGACTGATATTTCTAACCTGAAGTAAACCCCATATATTCTTCCAAACCTCACCATTGGAGCAGAACTGAATCTCCCAATTATCTATTACCAGCCTGCCCCAGTCTCCTTCACCTAGTTCAGCCAAATGATATCCCCACCAATCCCTAAGTACCTTCAGCCATCACCTGAAGTCTACCAACCCCAGGCTACCATCAGTTGTCTGCATCACCAATGTGTCCCACCCAACCTGTGGCTGCTTCCAATACCATAACCAGCCTTCCATAATTTTCTTCTACCACTGCACTATCCACTCCGGAAAGTCCAAGTGATATTCTAGATACTATAATTTAGGCAGCCAATATATATTCAAGACCACAATCCTGCCCATTAAGGAGAAACTCCTCCCAGACCAATCAGTCAAAGCACCTTCCAACTTCTGAATCATACCACTCCACCACTCCTTCAGCAGAACTATCCTATATACTGAGAACCAAATACTCAGATACTGAACAGCACTCCCAGTAGCTACCAATTGTCCAAATTGTCTATGTTCCCCCAGACTGGCACCAAGTTCCATTGTCTCACACTTACTCCAATTCAGCTTTGCCCCTGCCAGTCTCTCATACTGTCCAACCCCTTCCTACAAGAGGTCCACATCCTCTATACTACCTAATCCAATCACCATATCATCCATGAAAGCACCTAGCTTCCAGACCACACCACCCATTTACAGTTCAGAAAGCTGCCCCTTCAGCCATACCAGCAATGGCTCCAGAGAGAGTATATAAAGGAGGGGGGAGAGAGGGTCCCCCTGTAGCACTCTGCACCCCAAAGCAAACTCTGGACCACTCCATCTATTCATCATAACTGCCACTCTACATCCCCATACTAAGCCCATCAATCTCCCTGCTTCTGCTACTCTAAATCTAACCCTCCTCAGAATGGCCTCTAAGTAAATCCACTGCACTCTGTCATAGGCCTTCTCTTGATCTAGGAAGACCATCCTACCATCTACTTGTCAGCTCCTACAGCCCTCTAAGACATTCTGCACCCAAGCTGTACTATCTCTGATCTGCCTTCCCTTGACAAAGCCTTACTGCTCTTCACCAACCAGCATGCCCATATACTGCTGCATCCTCTCTGCTAGAATCTTGGAGACCAGCTTTCTATCCACATTCAGTAGCATAATAGGCTGCCAATTCTACCACACCTGCTGATCACCCTTTTCTTTATATAGGAGGGAAACTAATCCCAAAGAGCCATTGCCAATCCAGCTGCCCTCCTTTAGAAAAAAGTTGGCCATCTCTACCAACCAGCTGCCAAACTCTGCCTTGAACTCCTTCCAGAATTCCCAGGGCAGCCTATTCTCCCCAGGTGATGAACCAGTCTTTGTCTTCTGCAATACCTCCAAAACCTCATCCAAAGATACTTTACCCATCACCACTCCCTCTATCACAGGTACCACCACCACTGGCCAACTGTTCACCATATTATCATCATCCTCCCCAAGCATCACATCCTCTGTATGCTCCCCTCGATCCTATCAGAGAGCCTGTCATTGTCCTGAGATCTCTCCCAATATATTGGCAATCTCTGAGACCTCCACTCCATCTTCATGCAATACTGAGGCCCAGCTGTATCACTCCCTTCTGGCCTTCAAAATTCCAGACAGATATTTAGTTGGCCTCTCTCCTTCCTCCAACTGCCTCACCCATAGTCTGACAAGCAGGCCATCTACTGCCCTATTCTCAGCTGTCCTCAATTCAGCCTACAGCTCAGCCACCTCCACTACCAGCTGGGGTGCATCTCTCTAGACAGGTTCCCCTCTTCTATTAGTTTCAATTGCCATCTCAGCCCCTTCTCTACCCTCCTTTCCTTGTCCTTCTGCTCCTTCCCAGCTACTTCACCAATATTCTTCCAGTAAGCATCAGCCAAATGTTTGAATTTACCCCACTATTCCACTATTAACTGCCCATCATTCTACCAATATATTACTTCCTGTCGCATAATGTCCACAAACTGATCTCTCTTCTTCTTCTTCCTGAGTAAAGCCATGTTGAGGTACCAGCACCCTCCACCACATCCTGCTGCTTGGAATCTGCCACATACCTCTACTCCCCAATAATCTGACCAAGGGCACCAATATACCTCTGCAATATCCAGTATATTACCCCAGTACTCAGCTACTAGCATCTAATCAATTTATGTTCTGACCAATCTGTCTCTAACTGGGTGCCACCAGGTGAAAGGTCCTGACTCATCTCTCTGATGCTGCTAGATACCATCCACCAGTTCCATATCCTACTCCACCTGAAGCCACTGAGACAGCCCAGAGGATACTGCTATGCCTGTTCCTCCATCTGACCTATCCAGTGCCCAATCATGTACCATGTTAAAATCCCCCCTCAGAATGTTCAGTGCAACTACCTCCTGACCTTCCCAAGCCTACCAGTCCTCCACCCATTGCTTTTACTCTCTGCCAACTACAGGGAGATAAACTGAGCCTACTGCTAGACCATCATCCACCCCTCCTTTCAGCCTTCCCCACACCAATCTATCATTATAGACCTCGACCTCTATCAGCTCACCTTTACCTACACCAACCAAGATGCCCACCTGCTTGTTCCAACCCATTCCACTATACCATTCTTTACTCCACACCTCAAAGTTCTACTTTCCATATGCCTGAATATCCTGAAGAAAAACAATATCATATCTTCTAACTTTAAGCCATCAAAACAGCCTCCACCTCTTAACACCATCATACAATCCATTGACATTGATTGATAAGATGTGTAAACTGTTCATCATCATCAAAGAAAAAGTTTAAAGCTTAGCTGGGACTGCCACCACTTTCTTGGCCCTTCCTCTAATGATCTTTCACTAGTCTTTACAAATTGCTCTCCAGATTCGATCACTATTCATACTGCTGCAAAAAAGGTTCACTCTTTCTGCTGCCACCTTTCTGATGTCTGTCATCCTGCTCCCATCAACATCATATCCTTCATTATCCAGAAGTGCTGCTATCATTGCCATTACTAGCTTAGGCCCCTGCATCACAATATTGAGAAATCCTTCCTATGCCTCCTGAGATCCATGAAATATGTCCACTTCTTTGATGTCTTCCTCAGCAAGTTCCTTAAGCACCACCTGATACCAGCTCTCTGTTGTCATCACCAGGGGCCCAGAAGTCAATGGCCTGGAAGTCCTACTCAGCTCCTGCAGTTGCTCCCTATCTGCTGACACATCTGAAGCCACATCTACCAGCTCATCCTCCTCCACAACCTTCTCCAAATGTACTATCTCACCAGCCTCAGGGCACTCCCAATGGACATTTGCTGCCCCAGCCATATGGGTGTCCTCTACCTAAGTCTCTGGCACCACTTCAATATCTGCCTCAAAGCCCCCTTTGCCCACCTTCTTCTTATCTGCCCACTTTCCTCTCACCAGCACATGCACTGAGCTCTCCACACCACCCAGCTAGGAGAAGGACATCTCTACTGCTTCTACTCCTTCCATCTAATTTTTAGCCACCTCTACTCTTACCTCCTCTTCCACTGCTGCCCCCCGGCAGATGCTTCTAATTCCCTTTTCTCTATCTCTTCTACTTGCCATCCACCTGAATCCAGACCCAATCCTTGGCAAAATCTTCCCACTTCCTCTTTCACAACTCCTTTGCAGCCTCTCTCTCCTCCAGAGTGATTGCCAGCTCTTCCTCCTCCTGTTCTGCTCCCTTCCTCCTCCATACCTTGCACTCCTGCCCTTCAATTCGAATCCTCTCTGGCCAATCTCATCCCAGCCCAGTTGCCTCCTTGTCTTCCAGTTGCAGCATCACCTTGCAGTTGCCATTCCTCAATTTGGTGCCCTCCCAGAATATGAACCTGAAATCCACCATCTCACTATAGCTACCCAGTGCCTCCACCATCATCTCCTTGGTCTCCTGTCTGCCCAGAGTTGGCAAACCCTCTACCATCAGCTGAACAGCACATGGGTCCCATCTCAAACACCTTGCCATCCCAATCCAGATACTCTTGACAGTCATTCCTTTCTCCAGTGCCTTCACCATTACATCCTCCTCTACAAATCCAATCTTTACAGCCCCAAAGGGATGAACTTTAAGGATTCTGCCCCAGCCACTTCCTCTCCCACCAGCCTCAGAACCTCCCTAGCTGACATCGCCAATCCCAGGAAGTTTGCTAAGATTGCCTATGTCAATACCGATTTGTAAAAGAAGGGCCTCACCACCAACTCACCTGTCTCCGCTGTCAGAGTCAACTTTTTCTTAGTCTCAGAAACACCAGTGGTCACCTCACCAGTCATAGCTGCAATACCAGTAGTCCTCTCCCCAGCCACTAGCTCAGCAACAGAAGAACTATTTCCCAGCATCACACTACCAGACCTCTGTCCCCTGCCAGCCACCTGACCTGTCACCTGACCCATCACCTGACCCCTCCCCCTGTCAACACTACACCCCCCCTGCCCCACCCACAAGGGCCTGGCTGCAGCCCTCCTGCTTCCAACCACAGTATGTCAGGTCTTGATTCCACCAGACCTCCCCTGACCACTAGCTCCTCCTGCAGCCATACCAGCCCCTGTAATAGCTGCAAAGCTCCTGAAAATACCCAGACCAGACCTCCTCCTCTCCAGATGCTCAGAGCTAGAAGAACCTTGACTAGCTATATTACCAAAACTTGATGGTTTTTGCTGAAACTCATTGTACCTTGTAGATAGACTTCTGCTACATGATGTACACTAGTATACTCGAAATAAAAACTTGAAAACGTGTTGTCTTTCACTGAAAGATGTCTGTGTAGCTTAGCTCACTCCAGGTGGTTTGAGCAAAAGAAGTCCATCACCAAAGACCTCTACCTCCACCAGCTCACCCTTGCCTATACTAACCAAGATACCCACCTATTAGTTCCAACCCATTTCACTATACTATTTCTTACTCTATACCTCATAGTCTTGCTTCCTATAAGCTCAAACATTCTGAAGAAAGACAATATCATATCTTCTGACTTTAAGCCATCAAAACAGCCTCCACCTCCTAACTACATCATGCAAACCATTGACATTGATTGATAAGATGTTTAAACTATTCATCATCATCAAAGAAATTGTTTAAAGCTCAGCTGGGACCACTACCACTTTCTCAGCCCTTCCTCTAATGATCTCTCACTAGTCCTCACAGATCACCCTCTAGATTTGATCACTATTTGCACTTCTGCAGAAAAAGTCCACTCTCTCTGCTACCTCCTTTCTGATGTCTGCCATCCTGCTCTCATCAACATCATATCCTTCATCATTTAGAAGAGCTGCTACCATCACTGTCACCAGCTTTGACCCCTATATTGCTATATCAAGAAATCCTTTCCATGCCTCCTGAGATTTATGAAATATATCCACTTTCTTAATGTCCTCCTCCATAAGCTCCTCAAGTACTCCTTGATATCAGTTCTCCACTGTCATCACCAGGGGTCCAGGAGTTGACAGCCTATGGATTCTGCTTAACTCTTGCAGTTGCTCTCTGTCTGCTGACACATCTGAAGCTATATCTACCAGCTCATCCTCCTCTACAACCTTCTCCAGATGTACTACCTCACCAGTCTCAGGACACTCTCAATGGACATTTGCTGCCCCAGCCATATGGGTATCCTCTACCTGAGTCTCTGGCACTATATCAATATCATCCTCAATGCTCTCTTCTCCCACCTCCTCCTTATCTGCCCACTTTCCTCTCACTGGTTTATGTGCTGAGCTCTCTACACCACCCAGACCTCTGCTGCTTCCACTCCTTTCATCTAATTCTTGGCCACCTCTACTCTTGCCTTCTCCTCCACTGCTGCCCTCTGAAGGACCACCTGCAGATGCTCCCAATTCCCTTTTCTCTACCTCTTCCACTTACCATCTGCCTGAATCCAGACCCAATCCTTGGCAAACTCTTCCCACTTCCTCTTCCACAACTCCTTTGCAGCCTCTCTCTCCTCCAGAGCAATTGCCAACTCTTCCTCCTCCTGTTCTGCTCCTTTCCTCCTCCACATCTTATAATCTTGCTCTCTAATTTGAATCCCCTCAGGCCAATCACATTCCAGCCCAGTCACCTCCTTGCCTTCCAGTCACAGCATCACCTCACAGTTGCCATTCCTCAATTTAGTGCTCTCCCTGAATATGAACTCGAAATCCACCATCTCACTATAGCTACCCAGTGCCTCCACCACTATCTCCTTGGTCTCCTATCTGCCCAGAGTTGGCAGACCCTCTACCACCAGCTGAACAGTATGTAGATCCCACCTCAAACACCTTGCTATTCCAATTCAGACACCACTAACAGTCAGCCCCTTCTCCAGTGCCTTCATCATAGCATCTTCTGCCACAAATCCAATTTCCACTATCTCTGCTGAAGAGATGAACTTCAAGGATTCTGCCCCAGCCACTTCCTCCCCCACCAGCCTCAGGACCTCCCTAGCTGATATTGCCAATCTCAGGAAGTTTGCTGAGACTGCTCACATTGATACTGACTTGTGAAAGAAGGGCCTCACCACCAGCTCACCTGTCTCAGCTACCAGAGTCACCTTCTTCTTATACCAAGAGATACCAGCAGTTGCCTCATCAGCCATAACTGCTCTACCAGCAGTCCTCTCCCCAGCCACTGGCCCAGCCTCAGAAGAACTAGTTCCCAATGTCACACCACCAGACCCCAGTCTCCTGCTGGACACCTGACCCATCACCTGACCTGTCACCTGATCTCTCTCTCTATCAATACTATGCCCCCCCTGCCCCAACCCCAGGGGCCTGGCTGCAGCCCTCCTGCTTTCCACCACAGTATGTCTGGCCTCAATTCCACCAGACCTCCCCTGACAACCAGCCCCTCCAGCAGCCATGCCAGCTCCTGCAATAGCTGCAAAGCTTTTGAGAAGGCCCAGCCCAGGCCTCCTCCTCTCTAGATGCTCAGAGCTAGAGGAATCTTTACTAGCCATATCACCAAAACTTGATGGTTTTCACCAAAACTTATTATGTCTTATAGGTAGACTCCAGCTGAATGATATATACCAGTGTATTAAAAAAAAAAACTTGAAAACATATCTTTCACTAAAAGATATCTGTGTGGCTTAGCTCACTCTGAGTAGTTTGAGTAAAAGAAGTCTCTCCATCTCTGGTCCTGTCAACCCCATGGCCAGTTAGGTCTCTACAATACCCCACCAGAACCCCTTGAACTGCAGTTTATATATATATATATATATATATATATATTTTTTTTTTTTTTTTATAGTTACTTGGACTCCTTTATTATAAACTATCTAATATAATATTGACACTATTACAATGATTAACAACTACAAACCACTACTAGAACATATCATATATAGTAGGGTTGGTCATCCAACTCCTTCCTTCCACCTAACCCCATGCTCATCTAACACCACATATCCTCAACTCTGCTGTACAATGTCTTGTACCTTCCTCAAGGCCCCTGGTTGAAGCTGCCTCCCCTGATACCACCACTCTTGTACCACCTCCTGAAGAAGTCACTTCTACTGCTCCACCAGCTCACCAATCCCCAACCATGGGTCCTGCTCAAACACCTATCACTAATATACTGCCATCAGAACCCAGACCCCCAGGACCCAGCCTAGGCCACCCCAGATATCTCCTATCTCCTGCAGTCTACATACATTTCTGACCTGAAGCAGACCCCACATATCCTTCCAGACCTCACCACAGGGGCAGAACCAAACCTTCCAATTGTCTATGGCCAGTCTGCCCCAACCCTCCTCACCTAGTACTATCAGTCAGCACCTCTACCAACTCCAAAGTACCTTCAGCTGGTGTCTGAAGTCCACCTACCCCAGGCCTCCATCAGATATCCTCAACACTAATGTGTCCCACTCAATCTGCAGCTACTTCCCATACTACAACCATCCTTCTATAATCTTCATCAGCCCTTGCACCACCCATTCCAGAAAATCCAGGTGATATCTTAGATACCACAATTTGGGCAATCAATATATATTCAAAACTGATATCCTATCTATTATGGAGAAGCTCCTTTCTGACCAATCAGTCAAAGTACCTTCCAACTTCTGAATCAATCTACACCACCACTCCTTTGGCAGAACTGTTCCATATACTGAGAACCAAATACCCAGATACCAAACAGCACTTTCTGTGGCCACCAATTGTCCAAATTGTCCATGTACCCCCAGGCCAGTACTAAGTTCCATTGTCTTGTATTTGCCCCAATTCAACTTAGCTCCTGCTAGCCTCTCATACTGTCCAACCCCTTCCTGTAGGAGGTCCACATCCTTCAAACTTTCCAACCCTACCACCATGTCATCTGCAAAAGCACCTAGCTTCCAGACCACATTACCCATCTATAGTCCAGAAAGCCACCCCTTCAGCCATACCAGAAAAGGCTCCAAAGAGAGCACATAAAGGAGGGGGGAGAGAGGGTCTCTCTGTGGTACACCTTGCCCCAAGGCAAACTCTGGTCTCCTCTATTCATTCATCATAACTGCTGCTTGGTATCTCTATATTAGACCTATTAATCACTCTGCCTTTGCTATACTAAACCCTACCCTCTTCAGAACAGCCTCCAAATAACTCAACCATACTCTGTCATAGGACTTCTCTTGATCCAGAAAGACTATCCAGCCATCTACCTATCAGCTCCTTTTTTTTTTTTTTTTTTTTTTTATAGTCACTTGGACTCCTTTATTATAAACTATCTAATATACTATTACAATAATAATTAACTACAAACTGCTACTATAACATATCATAAATAGGTAGGGTTGGTCATCTAACTCCTTCCTTCCACCTAACCCCATGCTCATCTAACACCAGGTGTCCTTGACTTTGCTGTATAATGTCCTGCACCTTTCTTAAGGCCCCTGGTTGAAGCTGCCTCTCCTGATACCACTACCCTTATACCACCTCCTGAAGAAGCCACTTCCATCACTCCATCAGCTCACTAATCCCTAACCATGGGTCCTGCTCAAACACCCATTGCCAATATACTGCCATCAGAACCCAGACCCCCAGGATCCAACCTAGGCTACCCCAGATATCTCCTATCTCTCCCACCATCTGGCACTTGACCACCAGACAGATGAGATCTCCTGTCCTTCTACCTGCAGGGCTCCAGTAATCTTCCAAACACTGCCAGAACCCCTCAACACCAGGGCAGGCTACCAGAATATACTCTGGTGACTGAACCACCCTGCCATCCACCTCACTGTACTACTCACAGTCCCAACAGCCATCTACCTCCATCCATCCTGTCCAATACCCCAACATTACATTTCTTCTCAAGAAGCACTACTATATAATCCAGTACTTAGGGGGTACTACCTTAAGCAAGAAGGCTCACCAACTCCAGATTTGGCTCCACTCCCAGCCTTCACCCAATCCTGTCTTCTGCCAACCTACTGGCCATCTCTCCAGGCCTGATCCACTCCATCACCTCAACCAGTGAGTACTCCTTCAGACTATGACCACCAATATGGACATCTCTCAATCACCACCACCTCTGCTTAGGATCCTCACCAACCTCTATCTCTGGTCCTGCCAACTCTATGGCCAGCCAGGTCTCTACTATGCCCTACCAGAACCTCTTATACTGCAGTCAACTGATATTTCTAACCTGAAGCAAACCCTATATATCCTTCCAAACCTCACCACAGAGGCAGAACAAAATCTCCCAATTGTCCATTGCCAGCCTGCCCCAGCCTCCTCCACCTAGTTCAGCCAATTGGCACCCCCACTAACTCCTAAGTACCTTCAGCCATTACCTGAAATCCACCAACCCCAGGCCACCATCAGTCATCTGCATCACCAATATGTCTCACCCAACTTGTGACTGCTTCCAACACTATAACCAGCCTTCTACAATCTTCTTCAGCTGCTGTACTACCCACTCTGAAAAATCCAAATGATACCCTAGATATCACAATTTTGGCAGCCAATATATATTCAAGATCACAATCCTGCCTATCAAAGAGAAGCTCCTCTCAGACCAATCAGTCAATGTGCCTTCCAACTTCTGAATCATATCACTCCACTACTCCTTCAGCAGGACTGTCCCATACACTGAGAACCAAATCCCCAGACACCAAACAGCACTCCCAGTAGCTACCAATTATCCAAATTGTCTATATTCCCCCAGGCTAGCACCAAGTTTTATTGTCTTGCACTTGCCCCAATTCAGCTTCACCTCTGCCAGTCTCTCATACTGTCCAACCCCTTCCTGCAAGAGGTCCATATCCTCCATACTCCCCAACTCAACCACCATATCATTTGTAAATGCACCCAGCTTCCAGACCACATCAGCCATTTACAGTCCAGAAAGCTGCCCCTTCAGCCATACCAGCAGTAACTCCAGAGAGAGTATATAAAGAAGGGGAGAGAGATGGTCCCCCTGTGGTACACTGCACCCAAAAGCAAACTCTGGGCCACTCTATCCATTTATCATAACTGCTGCTCTGTATCTCTATACTAAGCCCATCAATTGCCCTACTTCTACTACTCCAAATCCAACCTGCCTCAAAACAGTCTCTAAGTAAATCTATCACACTCTGTCATAGGCCTTCTCTTGATTCAAGAAAACCATCCTACCATCTACCTGCCAGCTCTTACAGCCTTTTAAGATATTCTACACTCAAGCTATACTATCTCTGATCTGCCTTCCCTTGACAAAGCCTTGCTGCTCTTCACTAACTAGCATACCAATATACTGCTGCATCCTCCCTGCTAGAATCTTTGAGACTAGCTTTCTATCCACATTCAGCAGCATAATGGGTCACCAATTCCACCACACCCACCAATTGCCTTTTTCCTTATAAGGGAGAGAAACTAATCCCAAGGAGCCATTGCCAATACAGCTGCCCTCCTTCAGAACAAAGTTGGCCATCTCCACCAACCAGCTGCCAAACTCTGCCTAGAACTCCTTCCAGAATTTCTAGGGCAGCCCATCCTCCCCAGGCAATGAACCAGTCTGTGTCTTCCACAATACCTCCAAAACTTCATCCAAAGACACTTCACCCATCACTGCCCTCCCTATCTCTGGTATCACTACTACTGGCCAATTGTTCACCATATTATCATCATCCTCTCAAAGCACCACATCCTCAGCATGCTTCCTTCTATCCTGCCAGAGAGCCTACCATTGTCCTGAGACCTCTCCCAACATATCAGAAATCTCTGAGACCTCCACACTATCTTTGTGCAATACTGAGACCCAGCTGTATTGTACCCTTCTGGCCTTCAAAATTCCAGACAGATATTTAGTTGGCCTCTCTCCTTCCTCCAACTGCCTCACCCGTAGTCTGGTGAGCAGGCCATTTACTGCCCTATCTTCAGCTGCTCTCAATTCTGTCTGCAACTCTACCATCTCTACTGTCAACTGGTGGCACATCTCTCCAGACAAGTTCCCCCCTTCCATTAGCTTCAATCGCCATCTCAGCCCCTTCTCTACCCTCCTTTCCTTGTCCTTCTGCTCCTTTCCAGCCACTTCACCAATATCCCATCAGTAAGCATCAGCCAAATGCTTGAATTTATATCACCATTCTGCTATTAACTATGTATCATTCTGCCAACATACTACTTCCTATTGCATAATGTCTACAAACTGTTCTCTCTCCTTCTTCCTTCTGAGTAAAGCCATATTGAGGTACTAGTATCCTCCACCACAGCCTGCTCTAGAATCTGCCACACACCTCTATTCCCCAATGATCTGACTAATGGCACCAATACACCTCTGTGACATTCAGTATATTACCCCAGCACTCAGCTACCAGCACCCAATCAATTCTTGTCCTGACTAATCTATCATCAACCAGATGCCACTGGGTGAAAGGTACTGACTCATCTCTCTGATGCTGATGGATGCCATCCACCAGTCCCATGTCATGCTCCACCTGAAGCCACTAAGACAGTCCAGAGGATACCACTGTACCTGCCCCACCATCTGACCTATCTAGTGTCTGATCATGTACCATATTAAAGTCCTCCCCCAGAATGTCCAGTGCAACTACCTCCCGACCTTCCCAAGCCCACCAGTCCTCAACCCATTGCTTTTACTCTCTGCCAACTGCAGGGAGATAAACTGAGCCTACTGCTAGACCATCATCTGCCCCTCCTTTTAGTCTTCCTTACACCAGTCTGTTATTATAAACCTCAACCTCTACTTGCTCCCCTTTACCTACACCAACTAAAATGCCCACCTACTTGTTCCAACCCATTCCACTATACTATCCTTTACTCCATACCTCAAAGTCCTGCTCCCCATAAGCCCAAATATCCTGAAGAAAAACAATATCATATCTTCTGACTTTAAGCCATTGGAACAGCCTCTGCCTCTTAACATCATCATATAATCTATTGACATTGATCGATAAGATGTGTAAACTGTTCATCATCATCAAAGAAAATATTTAAAGCTCAGCTGGAACTGCCACCACTTTCTCAGCCCTTCCTCTAATGATCTCTTGCTGGTCCTTACAAATTGCTCTCCAGATTCAATTACCATTTGCACTACTGCAGAAAAGATCAACTCTTTCTGCTGCCACCTTTCTGATGTCTGCCATTCTGCTCTTATCAACATCATATCCTTCATCATCCAGAAGGGCTGCTACCATCGCCATCACCAGCTTAGGCCTCTACATCACAATATTGAGAAATTCTTTCCATGCCTTCTGAGATCCATAAAATATGTCCACTTCCTTGATGTCTTCCTCTGTAAGTTCCTCAAGCACTGCCTAATACCAGCTCTTTGCCATCACCACTAGGGGCCCAGGAGTCAATAGCCTGGGGGTCCTGCTCAGCTCTTGCAGTTGCTCCCTATCTGCTGACTCATCCAAAGCCACATCCACTAGCTCATCCTCCTCTGCAACCTTCTCTAGATGGACTACCTCACCAGCCTCAGGGTACTCTCAATGGACATTTGCTGCCCCAGCCATATGGGTGTTCTCCACCTAAATCTCTGGCACCACTTCAGTATCAACTTCAAAGCCTCCTTTGCCCACCTCCTTCTTATTCACCCACTTCCCTCTCACCAGTACATGTACTGAGCTTTCCACTCCACCCAACTGGGAGAAGGACACCTCTGTCACTTCCACTCCTTCTATCTGATTCTTAGTCACCTCTACTCTCACCTTCTCTTCCACTGCTGCCCCCTGAAGGGCTGCCTACAGATGCTCCCAATTCTCTTTCTTCTACCTCTTCTGCTTGTCATCTGTCTGAATTCACATCCAATCCTTGGCATACTCTTCCCACTTCCTCTTTTACAACTCCTTTGCAGCCTCTCTCTCCTCCAGAGTAATTGCCAACTCTTTCTCCTCTGGTTCAGCTCCCTTCCTCCTCCATACCTTGCACTCTAGCCCTCCAATTCGAATCCCCTCAGGCCAATCTCATCCCAGCCCAGTTGCCTCCTTGTCTTCCAGTCACAGCATCACCTTGCAGTTGCCATTCCTCAATTTGATGCCCTCTCTGAACATGACCCTGAAATCCACCATCTCACCATAGCCACACTCAGTGCCTCCACTACTATTGCTTTGGTCTCCTGTCTGCTCAGAGTTGGTAAGCCCTCTACCACCAGCCAAACAGCATATAGGTCTCACCTCAAACACCTTGCTATCTCAATTTGGACACTCTTGACAGTCAACCCTTTCTCCAGTACCTTCACCATTGCATCCTCCTCCACAAATCCAATCTCCACAGTCTCTGCTGAAGAGATAAACTTCAAGGATTCTGCCCTAGCCACTTCCTCCTCCACCAGCCTCAGAACCTCCCTAGCTGATATTGCCAATCTCAGGAAGTTCACTAAGACTGCCCATATTGATACTGATTTGTGAAAGAAGGGCCTTACCACCAACTTGCCTGTTCTAGCTGCTAGAGTCACCTTTCTCTTGGTCCCAGAAATACTAGTGATTGTCTCACCAGTCATAGCTGTGCTACTAGCAGTCCTCTCCCCAGCCACCAGCCCAGCTCCAGAAGAACCAGTCCCCAATGTCACACCACCAGACCCCTGTCCCCTGCCAGTCACCTGACCTGTCACCTGACCTGTCACCTGACCCCTCTCCCTGTCAATACTATATCCCCCCTGCTAAACCCCCAAGGGCCTGGCTGCAGCCCTCCTGCTCCCTACTACAGTATGCCAGGCCTTAGTTCCACAAGATCTCCCCTGACCACCAGCCCCTCCAGCAGCCATACCAGCCCCTGCAATAGCTACAAAGCTCCTGGGAATATCCTGACCAGGCCTCCTCCTCTCCAGATGCTTAGAGCTAGAGGAACCTTAACTAGCCATATTACCAAAACTTGACAGTTTTCACCAAAACTTATTGTGCCTTATAGATAGACTCCTACTACATGATGTACATCAGTATGTTCAAAATAAAAACTTGAAAACATATTGTCTTTTATTAAAAGATATTCATGTGACTTAGCAAAGAAATCTGTCTACCTACCAGCTCTTACAGCCCTCCAAGATATTCTGCACCCAAGCAGTACTATCTCTGATCTGCCTCCCCTTGACAAAGCCTTGCTGCTATTCCCCAACTAGTGCACCAATATACTGCTGCATCCTCTCTACCAGAATCTTTGAGATCAGATTTCTATCCACATTCAGCAGTATAATAGATCACCAATTATACAACACTTGTCAATCTCCTTTTTCCTTATATAGAAGGGAAACTAATCCCAAGGAACTATTGCTGATCCAGCTACCCTCCTTCAGATCAAAGTTAGTCATCTCTACCAACTAGTCACCAAACTCTATCTGGAACTCCTTCCAGAATTCTCAGGGCAACCCATCCTTTCCTGGTAATAAACCAGTCTGTATCTTCCTCAATACCTCCAATACTTCATATAATGACACCTCTCCCATGACTGTCTCTCCTATCTCAGGTAATGCTGTCACTGGCCAATTGTTCATCATATTGCCATTGTCCTCCCAAAGCACTGTATCCTCAGCATGCTCTCCACCATCCTGCCAGAGAGCCTGCCATTGTCCTGATATCTCTCCCAACATATCTGTAATCTCTGAGACTTTTACTTCATCTTTACCCAATACTGAGGCCCAGCTGTATCATACTCTCCTGGTCTTCAAAATACCAGACAGATATTTAGTCAGCCTCTCTCCTTCCTCCAGCCATCTAGCCCACAATCTGACTAGTAGGCCATCTACTACCCTGTTCTCAGATACCCTTAAATCTGCTTGCAACTCTGCCACAATCAGTGGCATACCTCTCCAGACAAGATCCCCTCTTTTAATAGCTTCAATTGCCAATGCAGCCTCTGCTCTACTCTCCTTTTCTTGTACTTCTGCTTCTTTCTAGCCACTTCTCCAACATCATGCCAGTAAGCACCTGCCAAATGTTTGAATTTACCCCACCATTCTGCTATCAACTATCCATTATTCTGCCATTGCACAACCTCCTGTCTTGCAACTGCCACAAATTGCTCCCTCTCCTTCTTCCTTTTGAGCAAGGCCACATTGAGACACTAGTGCCCTTTTTT